>JAMFLL010001918.1:0-12355 GCA_027475725.1 Pythium rhizo-oryzae | reverse complement strand
CGAGCTCACCAAGATCCAGAGCATCAACCCGAACGCCAAGGTCGTGCTGCGCATCTACGTGGACGACACCAAGGCCATCTGCCGCCTCGGCACCAAGTTTGGCGCCATGGTCCACGACGTGCCGGCCATCCTCGAGCACGCCAAGGCGCTCAACTTGGACGTGATCGGTGTCAGCTTCCACGTCGGCTCGGGCTGCTTCTCGGTCTCGGCCTACTCGGACGCCGTCAAGCGCGCGCGCCGCGTCTTCGACATCGCCGAGTCCATGGGCTTCCAGTTCTCGCTGCTCGACATTGGCGGCGGCTTCCCGGGCACCGAGACGGGCCCCATCAGCTTTGACGACTGCGCCAAGGAACTGCAGGTCTCGCTCGCCGAGTGCTTCCCCGAGTCAAGCGGCGTCCGCATCATCTCGGAGCCCGGACGCTTTTTCGCGGCAGCCACGCACACGCTCGCGGTCAACGTGATCGGCCGCAAGGCCGCGCCGACCTTCGACATTGGCCCGGAGTCGTCGTCCGGCGAGGCCAAGGCCGAGGGCGCGGCGCCCGACTTCATGTACTTCGTGAACGACGGCATCTACGGCTCGTTCAACTCGCTCGTGTACGACCACGGCGTGATCCAGCCGGTCGTGGTCTCGGACACGGTCTCGGACGCCGACATGCACGCCGCGAGCGTCTGGGGCCCCACGTGCGACGGCATGGACTGCATCATGAAGGAGGTGAAGATGCCGGTGATGGAGATTGGCCAGTGGATCTGCTTCCCGAGCATGGGCGCGTACACGTGCGCCGCCGGCTCGGACTTCAACGGCTTCGCGATGCCAAAGAAGGTGTACTTCGACAGCAACGAGCAGCAGCAGCAGGCCGAGCAGCAGTTCGTCCACTAGGTCGGCACGAGTCGAGACGACGGACGATCACAGTATGAACCTGGCAACGCACACAACACACACACACGCACACACTCAGCCCGCTCCCCCCCCCTTGCCACACGATGAATTATAGAAAAAGAGGCCGCTGGAACGACCGACTGCCTTCCACACCACTCACACCCGGGACGGAGGGCGTTGGGGAGTCGGCTCCAGCGAGGGGGTTCGAGACACGCGGGGCTTTGGAGAATAGGATCTTTTTAGCGACTTAGAAAACTCAACTGGCGCGGAAGGAGGGCTAGGCACACACGTCCCGGGGCATACTAAATTGTACTATGAAAGACGGCCGCACTCGCCTTTTGTCGCTGACCCAACCCGCCCGCGTTCGCGTTCTTTGTTCTTCTTCTCATTTTCTCGGGCTCGCAGCTCAACGCTTTTTTTTTTCCTTTTCTCGCGAGTCTTCAAACGGCTCCCTCGCAACGGCCACGCGTTCCTTTTCGCTCTACAGGATGTGCTGGTCTTCTCCGGCGTGGGCAAACGACTTTTTCCGTCGCCACGAGGCCTCGGCGGGCGTCATCGTCGAGCCCGAGCCGCTCGCCGAGCTCGAGGATGACGACGCGTTGCTGAGACTCCGTGGCTTTGTCGGTGTGGTGGAAATCGTGGGGTCGATGCTGACCGACACGCTCGCGCTGGTGGAGAGTCTCCGCTGCGGTGTACTCCTTGTGGTGTTAGTCGAGGCCCGCCGACGTCGCCGCCACCACGCGAGCAGCGGCCGCGCGTACAGCACCAAAAGCGTGACGACGGTGACGACGATCGCGATCCGCCAGACCTGGTCCTTGAGCGCCGAGCGGCGGCGCTTGGCGATTACGGCGTCGAGCTCGCCCTTGATCTTGGCGTCTTCCTTGCGCTCAATCTCCGCGAGCTCGGCCTCCTCATCCTTCGTGAGCAAGTGGCGTCCCTCGATGGAAAAGTGGATCGCCTGCTTCTCGCTGGCCGGGTACTTGGTGCCCGCGAGGCTCTGCACGCGGAACGGCGTGTCGTTGCCGTCCAGGGTCTTGGGGTTCAGGTAGAAGCAGTTGTGCTGCCCGAGCTGCCCGATGCTGCAGTACACACGGTACTTGTCGAGCTCGGAGCGGCGTGACGAGGCGTCACCGTTGCCGCCCGTGAACTTCTGGATGTGCGTGATCGCCGGCTTCTGGTTGCGGCGGCCCGAGAGCTTGGCCTGGTTGCGGTGGAGGAAGATGATCTCGCCGCTAGGGTCGCGCTGCGCCATGGCGATGCCGCAGAAAAAGTCCTCTTCCTCGCTGTAGGGCCCGCCGAGCGCCACGAGGTGCTGCACAAAGTGGAACGGCGTGGACGTGTTGAGCCACGCGAGCCGGAAGAGGTCCTTGTCGCCGTACACGAGGTGCCAGTCGTCCAGCAGGCGCGGCATCTGCGACGAGTAGAACATGAGCTTCTCGAGCGCTCTCCTGCTGCGCGTGCGGTCCACGAGCACCTGGCCGCTCTCCTGCTCAAACATGTCGATGAACGGCATGTCGAGCAGCGCCCAGAGCGCGCTCTGTTCGAGCACGTTGAACGGCGTGGTGGGCGTCGGGCGCCAAAAGTCGGGCCAGAAAATGGCGCCGAACTTGACGAACTCGGGCGAGTCGAACAGGTACGTCGGGTCCTTGGCCGGGATGTTGTCTGAGTCGAGCAGCAGCACGCTGTCAAAGTAGCTGTGGTAGAGCGCGTACGGCTTGGTGTGGAACTTGGTCGCGAGCGGGTCGCGCACCGTGCGCACGATCACGTTGTAGTGCGCCGCGAGCTCGCGCAGCACCGAGTGCGTCGCGCGCATCTCCATCGGGTCGATCCAGACCTCCACGGGCAGCGCGCAGCCGTGGTGCCGCAGCATGCGCACGATCGCGTACACGCCGGCGATGACCTTGGGGTACCCGATCATGACCACGCCGCGCGCAAACGACACGGCGCCGCCGCCGTGGTGCGCGGCCGCGAGCGTCGCGTTCTCCTCGCTCGTGGCGTGGCGCGGCGCGCCGAGCGGCGCCGGGTGCGCGTACCGCGCGGCGCGCACGCTAAAGTCGGTGAAGCGGCGCGCGTCGTTGCACGAGAGCTCGGGCACGAGCCACCACTGCCAGCTCGCGCAGGTCGCGAGCATCACGCGCAGCGTCTCGCCCGACGTGCGGTTGCGCACCTCGCAGTAGCCGCTGGTGCGCGGGATGCGCGCGTCGCAGGCCACGTCCCGCGTCACGTCGCGCGCGCCGTGCGGGTCGCAGCCGAACGTGGCGCGCCAGCCGAGGCACTCGAAGTCGTCGTCGCGCCAGAGCTCGCGCGGGTGGTCGCCGCGCAGGTCGAGCGTGTTGAGCCGCGGGTCCTCGGCCACGAACGCGCGCGGTTTCCCGCCGCGCGTGAGCTCGTAGACGATCGCCGCGACGACCGACGCGGCCAGCAGGAAGAGCGCGAGCGCCGCGTGGGCGCGCAGGAACGCGCGCATTGAGACCCTCCGGGAGGAAGCGGGTTACGGTAGGTACAGTCGAGAGAGGTACACGTACGCGGTGCCGTCGCGGAATGCGCGCTTATCGGCGGCGGCTTATCGGCGGGCGTCTTCCCCGCTCACGTGGTGGTCGGAATGGCGGTGACGTACATGCGATCGAGGGTGGACGCGAGGGTACAGTAGGGTACATACTCTGAATAGTAGACGGTATGCTTTGGGGGTACACATAACCTGGTTGGGGAGAATAACCGGTAGCCATACCGGTATTGTGTGGACGGCTCCGTTCCACTCGTGTGCGGGCCGGCGGATGTGTGTGGCCAGTGGGGGATCCAGCACATCCGGAGAGCAACATGGTGGTCCTGCGCACGGTGGTCTCGCGCTGCGCCAAGGCGGCGGCGGCGCGCGCGCTCGCGTCCAACGCCAACGCCAACGCCGCGTCGTTCGCGGTGCGTCGCGTCGCGCGTCTGCAGCAGCACGCGCGCATGTGCTCGTCGTCGCGCTTTTTGAGCCTCGCGGACGAGGACCAGAAGGCCAAGAACGTGGACGGCGGCGCCGAGGGCGGCGACGAGGAGGGCGGTGCGGACGGCCTTGAGGCCGCGGAGGGCGCCGAGGGCGCGGACGCCGAGGCCGGCGAGAAGGACGGCGACCTCGAGCTCGAGGAGCTCGAGATGTACAAGTTCTGCGTGACCGAGACCGAGTCGGTGGACGACCAGATCATGGAGCTGTTCCTGAGCAACCCGCTCACGTGGACGCCCGTGCGTCTCGCGCGCAAGTTCGGCATGTCCAAGCAGCGCGTGGAGGCCACGATCTTCCTCCAGGCCGAGAGCGCCGGCCTGTCCCGCGAGGAGCTCGAGACCAAGATCGAGGAGGCCAAGGCGCAGGCGGCGCTGCACCAGCAGGAGGAGACCGCCAAGCTCGCGAGCGCCGAGGCGCGCGGCGACGAGAAGGAGATCAAGCGCCTCCAGAAGCGCGAGCGCCAGGAGCAGCGCGACGTCGACGAGGTCGACGACGAAGAGCTCACGGCCGAGGAGGAGGCGTACATCCTGGGCATCGACGACGAGCGATACCGCAACCCGGACTTCTTCTTCCTGAGCGACGAGTACGAGGGCCTGCCGCCGCTCACGCGACGACTGGGCAAGCACAAGGCGACGGACAAGCTGTACCCGGAGGAGGCGCTCGAGATCCAGCGCCTCGCGGCCAAGAACAAGGTCGTCGAGCACAAGAGCTTCGCCAAGCCCACGGACAAGAAGAGCCGATGGAAGTTTGCGGTCAAGGACACGACCAAGACCAAGCTGCCTCTGTACATGCGCGCGGAGGACCACTCGCTGCGCCTCGCCACGAAGGAGGAAGTGCTGCCGCGCTCGTGGGTGCGCCGCCCGGCCTTCTTTGCCGGCCTCAACCCGAGCGACAACTAGAGAAACTCCAATAGTCAGCAAAGAAAACGAGAAAACACAACACATACAGACACAAGCTCGGCGGCAGAAGCGGTGGCGATCCGAAGCGAGGCGAGAGAGAAAGAGGAGGGTTTGTTGTCGAGGCGTTCTCTCGTCTCTGGGTAAAATACACTTCGCGTTGGCTTGTTCTCCGTGGTGACTTCTTCATCTCCATCACGTCACGGCGTTGATGATGTTCTTTGGGTTCCTGGATGGCAAACGCATCCCACTCGAGAGATCGACATGATACTTGCAGTTGCAGTTCGCCATACTGAGCGGAAGTTTGCGCGCGCCTGCCCAGCGTGGCGAGATGTCTGCACATCGCAGATGCGGCATCAACGGACATGGGACGAAGTGCAAGTCCAGCAGCAGCAAGCAGTCTCGTTGTGCGAAGCCGTTTCTGGACGCAAGAGAAAACGGAGAAGCATGAGATGTTCTGTGGGGCAATCAATCTCTTCTCTTTTCGTTTTATGGATACATGCCGGAACTTGGCTCTCTCGTCCCGGGTTGTGTTGGTAGTGTATGGGGGGTCTCAAAATTGGTAGCGCGCGCTCGCTCTCGACGCAACAGCGGAGGCGAACGCTGACGCCCATAAATTACTGGTGTCTGTGTGGGTGGGTGGAGTGGGTACCCAAGACCCGCTCGCGGAGGCACGGGCGTGGCATTAAGTTAAGCAAACAGCGCGCTGCGTCGCACGGCGTCCACCATCTCGCTCGTGAACGGGGACTGGTCCTCCTTCCGTGCGTCCAGGCCATCGAGAAGCAGCGAGACGCTGCTCTTCTCGAATGGCGTCGGGAAAAACGTCGCGCTGTGCTCTTCGTCGCCGGCGTACTGTTGCAGCACGAACAGCGCATACCGCGCCAGCTCGTCGCTGTCGGCTAGCATCCACTTGAGACCCTTGATCAGGTTCTTGCGGGCATCGCTCGACTGCACAAAGAGCTTGCGGTTGCCCTTGTGTCGGCAATGGTTCTTGACACTGCGCGCGACCTCGTAGAGCGACTCGGGCTGGAGAAACTCGCAGTTGAGCTCGTCGAGCAGAGTGATGGCCTCCGTCTCCTTGATGGCGAAACGACGGCCAACCAGCTCCTGCTTGGCATCCATCCAGGCGTCCAGCGACTTGTTGAACAGGGCGAGCGCGCCGTCCTCGTCAACGTCGCTGCACTGCGCGCGAATGTGCTCGGCGAGGTCCACGAAGACGAGCTCGTCGCCGCCGCGGCGCGCAAACTCAACTTCGTACTTGGTCGTAGCACCGCGGATCTGGAGCAGGTGGATCGCGAACGAGATCTCTTCGGCGACGAGCATGCAGCGCACGTCGAGCGTCCACTGGCAGTGCTTGGAAGTTTCATACTGGCACGGCAGCGTCGCGAGCGCGGTTTTGACCGTGTCCATGATCTTGGCGGGGGCCTCCACCGACGTGAACGCCGGGTTCACGGAAAAGTAAAAGTCGTTGCGCTCCTTCTCGGGGATCTCGACAAAGCCAGCGGGCGAGAGCGGGGACGATGGCACGTGGAGGTCCTTTCCCGACGACTTGAGGATCGTGGGCGTGAAAAAGTCAAAGCTCTTGGCGCCGTTCACGTTGAGGGGCGACGGCAGCACCTGGTCCAGCACGAACACGGGCGCCTTGCCGCTCGCGCTCTCAAAGACGTTGGTCTCGACAAAGCCGCTTTCAAACGAGCGGGGCGTGATCAACTGTGGGAGGTCATAGAGAGAAGAGACACGTTAGCCATCTTGAAGGGCAGTGGCGTCGGCGGTTGCAAGAGGTTCGAAATACACGTACGGGTTCGAAGCCAAAGGCCGAGGTGTCGCGCTGCGTGGGCACGCTGCGCATGGCGGCGGCCTTGGTGTCGTGGTGGTCGCCCAGGTCGGTTTCGTCGGCGTCCAGGCCGTGGAGCGCGGCGTCGCTGGGCTCGAAGGCCAGGTCGTTGGAGAACACGTACGCGGGCGGCGAGTCGAGCGAGAGCCCGAACGCAAGGCGCTCGTCGACCTCGTCGTCGTCGAAGCCGCCGTGGTCGGCGCCAAAGGCCGGCGTAAACACCGGGGCGGCGCTGCTGCTGCTGCTGTGATAGTTGCGGGGGGATGAGCTCATGTTGGTCTGCGGGGCCGGACGAGTCGGGGAATGCCGACTTGGGAACGCCGGGCGAACGCCGCCGGCCCGCAAGGGCGCGTTCTGGGTTTGCTATGTACAGACCGCCCAACAGCATCAAGAGCGAGCGAGCAAGAGAGAGAGAGAGAAGGGGACTGAAAATTCCGCTTACGATGGCCGCTGATTGGGCGAGCGCGGGGTTCAGGGTGAGTGATGGTCTGTTGCACTAGACCTGGTTTTCAGCCAATGAGAAACATATATGCTATGTAGGTTGCGTTTCATTGGCTATGTGGTGCAAGAAGTCAGCTCGATGGCAGACCTACAAAACGTCAGTTCATGGAGACCGTTGTGGGTGCGGGTGGGAGTTTTCTTTTCCTTTTGTCGTGACGTTGCTGGGGGATGGATGGTTTGCGCCTGGCGTGGATGACGATGACACGGGAGAAGCCGAGGAAACTCTCGTGTCAGTTCCCGCCAGAGAGACGAAGCGAAGAAAGAGAAGGAAGAACACTCGTGGGGGAGATGGTGTACTGCAACAACAAAGCAGCCAAAACTTGCAGTTTGCTGTTGCAACCCACGATATGTGGTCCACACACTTTATAGTAACCTCTGGGATTATAGCTTCATGTTCAAGGTCGATGAGGTGGGTTTCATGCCCCAACCAGAAACTGAAATGTCACCAAACGCGAATGATGGTCTCCTACACCATCACTCTCACCCGTGGATTGGTGAATGAAGCCAGGTCCAAGCCAGATGGCTTGAGAAAAGGAAGGAACTCAAAATTGCTGGATTATTTCGAAGGCGCCACGAGATCAAAACGAACGCGCGCTCAACTCAGCGCATGGGGCGGACAAGGCGACGATTACCAACTCGTCAGCACTCGCAAACGTCAATGATCGCGGTAGGACACGACATTTGCCCCCCCCCCCCCCCCCACTCTCCCTTGTGCGATAAGCCGGTGATGGGCTCTGCTATTTATCCATCGGCACAATCGCCTAGAGCATGCCTGGGGCACGCGGTGCGTTCTTGTGGTGGCCTCGATGCGACGCGCCGCACGGAAGGCGCTCATGGCGGTGTGATTCGATGTGATCCCAGAGACATGGGACCCCTGGAAGGAGATATGCGTTGGATTCGGCGCGCCGCACAGTTGCCTCACAAACCAGTGCAGCGGGGCGGACGGGGTCTCCGATTCCTACAGCAAGTCTCCGTTACCTTGGTTTCCGTTGTTGCTGGGGCTGATAGCGTTCCTCTCCAAAAGTGCTCCACCGTTCGGCCAACAACAATTCTGTGAACATCGATGTTGACCGCAACACACACTCATTATTCATCCATAATCAATCATCCACTAAGTCTCCCTCCGTCTCACTTGAGCCACACGACAATGACCGAGACGTTGTCGGATGTACCCCGAAAGAGCGCCTCCTGCACGAGGTAGTTAGCGATCTGTACTTTCCGTCGTGCACGCGCCGCCTTGATCATGCCGCGGTCGCTCTTGTACTGGTGGGACCACTCAAAGATGGGCACGCTGGTGTCGCTGTGCCCACCGCTGCGCCACGACTCGCGTCCGCCCAGCTCGCCACTGAGCACGTCGTGAACAAACGTCACGGCCTCTTCGCTCGTAAACACGTCCCATAAGCCGTCTGAGGCGATTACGATGAACTCGTCCTTGTCAAAGTCTCGGTCAAATTGCTTGATCTCGACCTCGCCGCTCACGTATGGCCGCGAGTCGCGGTCCCCGATGGCTCTCCCGACAGCCAGGTTGCCGTTCACACGGTACGCGCCGTACGGCTCGATAGGCTCGCCCTGTGCGTCCACGTAACCATACCACTTCACGCTTCCGCCGAGCTTTTCGATGCGCGCACGCTCAGCTGGATCGTTAGGCTTGTGGTCGCGCGTGAGCTCGATGGTGTGGCCGCCGCGACTCATGACGGCACGACTGTCGCCCACATTGAACGACACAATCACTTCGTCGTAGAGCATCACGCCCGTCGCCGTCGTGCCCTGGAACTTCCACTCTGGCCGCGCGAGCACGTCAGCATCCACTTTCTCCACGGCTTGCTGGATTAGTTCCCGGAGCTTCTTGTATACTTCTTCGTTCTTCATGGATGTCGACTCGGCCTCCTGGTCCAAGCGAGCCAGCCCCGGGGCGATGAGCGGGAAGAGCTGTTTCTGGATATAGTCCGAGACGGCAGCCCCACCGTGGCCGTCAAACACGGCGTTGAAGCGCTTGCACTCCGACACAAACGACGTGTCTTCCATGCGAGAGCGGTCGCCGCGCACGGCCGCAGTGCTGATGAGCAGTCGGTCGCGCCCAGCGGATCGGCGCCGCCGCACCGACCGATCCAATGCCAAATCCTGCGCTATCTTGTCCAGTCGCACTGGTACGGTCGCGATCCCTGGTGTCACAGTCTTGTCGCGTTCCCGGGCTTCGGCCATGGCCGGCAGTGAGGCTGCGTTCGACATGAGCAGGGCGCCACAGCTCAGCGCCGACGCGCCCAGCAGCAGCTTCCAAGCCATCCCGCTCTGCGGCGTGCGCTGTGGCCGCTGATGTGGATGCTGTTGGATGCTTCTGAACCGATCCGCCGTGGTGGCTGTAGAGTGTGAAGCGGCCACCACTTCTCGCTCGGGACCTCGAGAGCTTCCCGGCGCGCTGCTGGCGAACGCGCGACGCGAGCGGCGTGAGGCGCCTTCCTGCGGCACGCGCCAGGCGTCGCGCCCTCCGCCGAGCAGTGCGTTCCCGCGCGTCGCGCTCTGTCGAAGCAGCGCCATGAGAATGGATAGCGCTCCGTAGAGTGTTGGATGAGCTCTGGAGCTGCTCGCCCTGAAGTGAGGAGACGATGGATTCCGCCGTTTATTACTCCTCTCGTCGAGTTTCCCGGAAGGAACAACGTCGTGTTACGTGAACTTCAAGGTGATAGGGTTACGAACAGCTGGTTTCCCTCTACCACTTGGATTCAGTATACCACTTGATTCAAACACACGTTAGCCACATCCAATTATGTTCTTAACGCACTCTGTGGCACGGTCTCAAGTGAAGCCATCTGGCAATGTTCCTGTCAGAGGTTCGGAGTGGAGGCAACAGAGCTCTACTCGATCACTTAGTTGTTCCTCTCTTTCTACAGGCCGGCATTATGATTGTCGGTCTCAGTTGAGTGGGGGGTCTATAAGGTGGGGGACGAGGTGATCTAGTTCTCTTTGGAGTCCATCGGTTTCCACCGGCTTGGCAGTCGCTCGCGTGCGGGTCGTGCCTTGCACCACACGAACGCGATGATGAAGAGCACGTACGCCAGCAGGAAGAGTCCCACGACCTCCTGGATTCGCCATTGAGCCAGCTTCCGCTCGCTCCATAGCAGTGGCTTGGACGGCGTCGACTCCTCAGCGAGCAGCAAGTTTCGTCCTTCGATAGAAAACTGGATCGCGAGTTCTTCGATCGACGCGTACGTGGTGTCAGCCATTGGGGTCACCTGTGTCGCCGGCTGACCGTCAGGCAGCGTTTGAGTGCCGATGTAGTAGCAGCACTCCTTGTGGGCGTACACAGCCTGGAATATCCGGTACTCCTTCGGGTCCCCCTCCAATGAGTACTCCTGGATATGCGTCATAATCCGAGGCTGGTCGGGCTTACCGTCCAGCTTAATCGAGTTTCGATGAAAGAAGATCAAGTTGCCCTGAACGTCGTGCTGGATCATCGCGAGGCCGCAGAAAATACCCTTGTCCTTCAAGTCGAGGCCGCCCACTGCGGGCGGGAATTGGATGTAGTGGAACGGCTGACTGGCATTGAGCCACGCGAGTCGGAACAGATCCTTGTCGCCCCAAATGAGGTGGAGCTCCTCAAGCAGCCGCGGCTGGTGGGTCGAGTAGAACATAAGCTTGTCGAGCGCCTTCTTGCTCTTGAGGCGGTTAATCAGCACCTGCCCACTCTCCTGTTCGAACTGGTCCACGTAGTTCACGCCCGTGAGCTGCCACAGCAAGCTCGTGTTGGTGAGCTGGAACAGCGAGTTGGACGGCTGCCAGTAGTCAGGCCAGAAGATCGCGCCCGTGCGCAGGAATTCGGGCTCTTCAAATAGGTAGGTCGGGTCCTTTGTTGGCAAATTGTCGGCGTCGAGCAGAAGAATGTTGTCGAAGTTGCTGTAATACACAGCATACGGCTTGACGTGGAATCCCTTGGCGCGATTGTCGAAGATCGGTCGCATGCGCACGTTGAACTCGGCGAGCAGTCGGTGGATAATGGGGTTGTCGATGGACATTTCATCGGGTCGGTACCAGAGCTCCACGGGCAGCTGGGAGCCGTGGAGTCGCAACAATCGGATCGTCGCGTACGCCGACGGCAGCACTTTGTCGTACACAATCATGATCACGCCATTTGTGGGCTTCCGCCGTGCCGAGGCCACCGACGGGAGCGCGAGCGACGGTGCCACGGGCGAGTGCTCGTAGTGGAGCGAGTGGACCGCATACTCGGAAAAGTTACGCGCCATGTCGCAGTGGTACTGGCCGTTCGGGAGCGAGTCGCACGTGCTGATCATCATGCGGTAGAGATCGCCGGACGTGCGGTTGCGGATGATGCAGTGGCCGGCCATCTGCGGGCCGATGGGCTCGGTGCAGTTGAGAAAGTCCTTCTCGGGCTCGCGCGTCTCCACGGGCTCGTCCTTCTTCTTGTCCTTGGGCTCTTTGATGCACGACTGGATGCGCTTCCAGCCGATGCACTCAAAGTCGTGGTCCGTCCAGAGCGAGGTCACGGGCGTCGGGTCCATGTGGATACCCTCATCCTCGGTCATGGTGTTCATCTGATTGATGTGGATCTTCTTGGCCTTGCCGACCACGGGCGTGCGGCCGGTCGTGCGCAGCGCGATGTAGAGCGCGACCAGCACGAGCGCGATCCATCGCTTGTGGCGCACGCGCGTGCGCAGGAACACGAAGATCGAGTAGAGCAAGACGATGATCCGCTGGATGAACATGGTGGACCGAGATGGATATGTGATGCGATGTCGCGCGAAGGTTAGACGCTCCTCGCTCTTTTACCTCACGGTCTAACGTCGCACGTCCAGCAGGAAGGATGGGGCTGAGTCTTGCACTGCGGAAGTCGGGAGAGGTAGACGCCCAGCGATGAGCCTCAGACCGCGCTCCGATCCCTTGATACAGGCCGCGCACGCTGGAGATGGCCACGATGCACTTCCTCTCTGTAGGGGGGTTACCAATGCGCCGTTGGAGAGTCTCGGCGGGACACGAGGGTACAGTTCACAGTGTACCCCCAGAGGACGGGCCGACACGCTGGACAACCAGCACCTCACAGGGAAACCCAAAAATGCCCACAAAATTGCTTGCGTTTCATCATCATCACTCTTCCCCCACCCCTCCCCGCAGTCAAAGGGGTCCACGGTGTGACCAGTGTTTCCTAAATTTTTCGTTTGGAGAATAAATTTGAGATATCGAAGTTTGAGCTCACGACTATCAAGCTACTTGCGGCTGCCCGAACTCGCGCTGCTGCGTGGTACAGCACCTCG
>JAMFLL010001916.1:0-12380 GCA_027475725.1 Pythium rhizo-oryzae | reverse complement strand
GGACTACGCGCGCCGCGCCGAGCGGCTCGCCAAGGACGGCTGCTACGTGCTCGGCGTCGGCTTCAAGGAGCTGCCCAAGAGCAACATCAGCCTCGACCTCGGCGACGCGTTCGCGCCGTCGTCCGCGACGTCCGCGTCGTCGTACGGCGTCGCGGCGCTCTCGGCGCGGTCGATGGACCTGCCGCTGGACGGAGGTGAGACCGTCGCGACCACGGCGACCCACGTGGACGCCATGAGCCGCGACGACGTGGAGCAGAACCTCTCGCTGCTCGGGCTGCTGCTCTTCCAGAACGAGCTCAAGGAAGACTCGGCCGACGTGCTGGCCAAGCTCAAGGAGGGCGACGTGCGCGTGGTCATGATCACGGGCGACAACGCGCTCACGGGCTGCTACATCGCGCGCGAGAGCGGCATGGTGCGCCCCGGCGCGCGCGTGGTGCTGGGCGAGATCCTGCCCGTGAACGCCAACGGCGCGCGCGGGCTCGTGTGGAAGGACGTGGACACGCTCGAGGTCGTGTCCAACCGCGAGGTCCACGCCATGGCCGAGCTCACCGCCGCGCACGCGCAGCACGACCACGACCGCTGGGAGCTCGCGGTCACGGGCCCGGCGTTCAACTACCTGCGCAAGATGGGCGAGCTGCCGGCGCTGCTCTTCCACATCCGCATCTTCAGCCGCATGACGCCCGTGGAGAAGGCCGACTGCGTGGCCGAGATGATGGCCGCGGGCGCCGTCACGGGCATGTGCGGCGACGGCGGCAACGACTGCGGCGCGCTGCGCATCGCGCACGTGGGCGTCGCGCTCAGCGACGCCGAGGCCTCGGTCGTCTCGCCGTTCACGAGCCAGCGCAAGAGCATCGTGTCGGTGCTCGACGTGTGCCGCGAGGGCCGGTGCGCGCTCGCGACCTCGTTCGCCAACCTCAAGTTCCTCGTGGTCTACGGGCTCATCGGCTGCGGGCTGCGCTTCTGCATGTACGCCAACGCCATCTTCCTGCCGCAGTTCGCGTTCATGTTCTGCGACGGGCTCATCCTCGTGGGGCTCTCGTACGCCGTGTCGCTCGCCAAGCCGCTGCGCACGCTCGGGCCGCACCGCCCGAGCTCGAGCCTCGTGGGCGCCACCACGGTGCTCTCGCTGCTGGGCCAGGAGCTGCTCCACGCCGCGTTCCTCTACGCGGGCGTCGCCATGCTCGTGGACGCGAGCTGGTACTGCCCGTTCAACCCGGAGAACGTGGACCTGACCAAGTGGTGGCTGCTCCAGGACTCGCACCTGGGCTCCACGCTCTTCGTGCTCATCGCGACGCAGTACATTGCGTCGGCGATCGCGTACGGCTTCGGCGCGCAGTTCCGCGAACCGGTCCACAAGAACGGCGTGCTCGTGGTGTACACGGCCGCGCTGCTGGGTGTGCTGCTCTACCTGGCCCTGGGTCCGCCGGGCGCGTTCTCGGACGGCTTCCGCATGGCCTCGTCCACGAACGTGATCGGGCTGCCCGACATCCCCATGCCCGACTCGTTCCGCTGGCGGCTCGCGGCGCTCGCGGCCGGCAACCTGCTCGCGGTCGTGCTCTTCGAGCGCGTGGTCGTGCTGGGCCCCGTGCGCCGCGCGCTGCGCCGCCGCTTCCACCGCGACCACCTCCAGCTGCACGTGTAGTGCGAGTCAGCACGCACGCGTGTCCATCTAAGTTAACTGAGACTCTTTTTTCGCACTTCCCTTCTTTTGTTTTGTTTGTGGGTGAGGGCGTCCGCGCTTCCCTCTTTCGTGCCCTGTCGACAGTCTTCGCCAGCCAAGCGGGGAAACGCGGCACATTCTAGTCCGCAGAGAGACGAACGAGGGAGAAAGTGCACTTGACATAGATTGATTGATTGTTTGCGCTACAAAAGACCCAAACAGCACTTCCCGTGTCTAGTTGTACTCCTCGGTGGTCGTACCGTTGTACTTTTCGGCGTATCGGGCGGCCTTGGCGGCGGCCTTCTCGGCCTTGCGCTTCTCCTTGGCGGCCTGGCGGGCGGCCTTCGAGTCCGAGCCGGCGGTCGCGTCGTCGTCACCCGTCGAGGGCGGCGTAACCGTGCCGGGCGTGGCGTCGTCGCCGGCCTCCTCCGTCGGCTTGGGCGTCTTGGGGGCCTTGGAGGACGCGGCCGGCGCGGGGGTCGTCGCCGGCGCCGGGGCAGGGGCCGGGGCGGCGTCGTCACCTGTGCTGGCCTCGCCCGATCCGGAGCCCTTGACCACGAAGCACTGCACGTAGAGCTGGTAGTAGTTCCACTGGCTCTTGACGCTCACCTTGCCCATCCAGTACCAGTGCACCTGGCAGCTCGCCTTGCTGCACTTGAACACGTCGGCCGTGAGCGAGCCGCCGTCGCGGATGAAGTTGTCGGCCGACCAGACCTTCTTGTCGTCGACCCAGATCTCGGCCGGGCCGTTGTGGTTCGACTTCTTGTACGAGATCTTGGCGCCCGCGGGCACGTCGCCGACGGCGGTCGGCGAGAAGCGGCCGCATGAGCCGGCCTTGATGGCCTCCGGCTCGGTGAGGCTGCCGTAGTGCGTGCCGGCGTGGAACTCATTCCACGTGTCCTTGACCGTGGAGCCCGAGCTCTTGATGTACGCGGCGATGCTGTCCTCCGGGTCGGACGGGTTCACGTACGAGGCCGGGATCGAGGCCGGCACGGGGTACTGGCCCACGGCGCAGTTGAAGCACTCGCCGCTGTTGAGCTGGCCGAGCAGCTTGCCGTTCGCGAGCAGCGCCGAGTGCGCGTCCGCGAAGGCCGCGAGCGACGCGACGAGGCCGGCCACGAGCAGGTGCTTGAGGAACGCCATTGCGAGAGAAGGCAGGGAGCTGGGAAGGTGGGGGCCGTGGCGCTCGAGGAGAGGCAGATTGGAGAATGAGGAGAGCGGAGAGAAGCGCGGGGAGGCTGCCGCTGCCTGTACAAGGGCAACTGCTTCTCCCGCTCTCTGGGGAAAGCGGACGACCGCCAGCACTTCGCCCAGGCCATGTGTCCGCCTTGGGGAGCTGATCCTCTTCGCCGAAACGGTCTGGGGATCAGTAAGACCATCACTCTGTGATCGGTGATGACATATAACGTACATAGCCGTGTGTTTTGTGCTTTCTAGAGGTGATATACGTCGTATTTTGCGGCAATAGTGACGCAGTTTGTGCGCAGTTTCGGGGGAGCCAGCTGGCCTGCACTGGATGTCTGTCAGCTCAGCACGGACAAGTCGTGCTCCTGCCTGGCGGCCTGGGATCCCGCCGTACGTCACTGCACCGTTGTGTACACTCGGGCAGGATCTGTGCCTCCTGCGTTAGAAGCTCCGCCCGCGGACCAGTTGTCCTCCGAGGCGCGTGCCATCCGCTGTGTCGGTCTCACCTGGCGGCGCGTTGGTCTGCGGTTTAGCTGCAGCTGATGTCACGCATCCGCGCCGGCTGGGGATGGTGAACGAGATCGCAGACGACGCGTCTCTCAGGGGCTCACGCTGCGCTTGGGGCGGTTGGTGGCTCCGGATGTCCCCACTGGATTGTTCAAGGTGTTTCTTCCGCACTCTCACGCCATCCTGTATATCTGTCGCGTGACCTGAGACGCAGGTGGAGGCGGTTCAGGCTCAATCACTTCAACGGGAGGCAGAGCACACTGTAGACACGCAGGCGATCACCTCGTCCTGAGTATGTCCTAGTCGTGCTGCGCTCATCGACGCGCTCGCACGCGACGCTCTCGTGGTCTACCCATATACAACGACCGCGACTCAGCATCATGAGATGTTGGCGCGATTCTTGGCTCGGATCGCATGCCTGACAAATCTACTCGTGCCCTCACGGAGGGAGGGCATCCAGCGCTTTCCAGCGCAGAGAGCGTGACTTAGACTCTCAATCTCCCAAGCGATCGATCGATTCGAGTATATTTTTGGCCTTCGGATGTCTCGCCTAGCGTCCGTTGTGAGCTCGCGTTCGCCGTCGACACTGGGCGACCCCACAGACAGACGGCTCAACACCAGCGTACTTCGACGGTGTTGACGGTCCGCCGTCAACAGCAGCCACCTGCTTCAACTACAGCCCTGAGCGACGATGTACGCGCGCACGACGTCGATCCACGCGTCGCGCCGCAAGCGCTCGCGCCTGACCTCGTCGCGGCTGCGGCGCTCAAGGCTGCTGACCGAGGTGGCGATGCGCAAGCAGAATCTGGACCCGGAGAAGAGCGAGAAGATCGGCGCGATCGCCGACCAGCTCACGCAGGACGACATCAACTTCTTCACGCACATCTTCATGCAGATCGACAGTACGTGCTGCGCTTTGCCGTTTGTGTTCCTCACGAAGCTCACATGGTTGACACGGCCTGTTGGGGTGAACTGAACAGCCGACGATATCGGCATCATCCTGCGGTCCGAGCTCCACGAGGGGCTCACGTTGCTGGGCATCACGGCGAGCGATAAGGAGCTGGATGAGTACCTGTTGATCGCCGACGCCGACGGCAGCAAGGCCATCGATCTCCAGGAATGGATCGTGCTCTGCGCGATGCTCGTGAAGCCGCCGCACGATGAGACCGAGCTGCTCGCAGCCTTCAACGTACGTGCGGGGGCTTTTGGTGTGACTTTTGTAGATGGGCATCATGCTCAATTGACGGTGGCTTTTGTTTGGTGCCTGGGGGGAACCAACCACAACAGTGCCTCTTCCCGAACGAGCAGGACGTGCCCGTGGTGGTCTTCCGCACCAAGATGCAGCGCCTGCTCGAGAACGCCTACGCGCACCTGCCCGAGTGCAACCAGCACGAAGTGAGCTGCTTCGTGGACGACATTCTCAGTGCGCTCGACCCGAACAACACCGAGTGTGTGGACGTGCAGGAGTGCATCCGCATTCTGTCCACGGGCTACAACAGCCACACGAGCATGACCGAGGAGGACAATGAGGAAGCGACCCAAGAGGAGCCCAGCGCCTGAATGATGGGGCTGTCTATTACCGTAGGTATGCGCTAGTCGCGAAAGTGCCGCGTCTTGCTCACGCGGAAGACGACGTCGCGCGCCGCGAGCGCGTCCATGAGCCTACATGTACGAGGAGGAGACGCCGGCGAGATTAGCCCGCACATTGCATACACTAAATCCATTTTCCTTCCACCCACGTACCGTTTAAAGTCCTCGACCGGCAACTGTACGGCGCGTTTGGAGGCGAGCCCGGTGACGTCAAGGGCCTCTTCGACGCGGGCCGTGAGCTCGTCCTTGGATAGCGCGTCGAGTGCGGCCGGCTCCATCAGCGACTTGGCCGTGCTGCTCAGCAGCGCCGCGCGCAGTGTCTTGTTCTTGCGCGTGAACGCGATGCGCAGCAGCGTGTCGAAGCGCTGGCACAGTCAGGATACAAGAAGGCAACGACGTGAGCCACATACATATGCACAGAGAGAGAACTACGACGGCATACCTGGAAGAAGCGGTCTTTGTCAGCGCTGTCCGGGAGCAGAGAGGCGGCATCGGCATCGGCGTCCGAGTCGCGGAGCTTTGGGGTGAGCTTGATCACACGCGAGTCCACTTTCGGCGGCGGCAAAAAGTGCTCTCGCCCGACGCGCACGACCGACTCGACGTCGGCGATCAGCGCCGTGTTCACGCTCAGGCGACTGTAGTTCTGCGTGCCCGGTCTAGAGGAATCCGCAAAACAAAACGAGTCAGTCGCCCATAGTCTCCGACTTCTCCTGTCCGACAAAAACGTACTTGGCCAGCAGGCGCTGCGCGAACTCTTCCTGCACGAGCAGCACGGCGCACTGGAGCCGATCGGGGAAGCGGAACATGTAGTTGGTCAGGCGCGAGATGATGATCGACGAGAGCTGGTACGGGATGTTGGCGACGCACGCGTCAAAGTGGCGCGACTCGTTCTCCGCTGCCGCAGCGGCCGCCGCCGTCGCGCGCTCGCGCGCCTTGGCGCGCCCACGGATCGACACGCGGCGCTTCGACGCCGCCGGGTCGCTCTCGGGCAGGTGCTTGGCGAACGCAAACTTTTCGAAATCGATATTCTCCAGTCGGAGCTGCCTCGTGACGGTGAGCTCGTCGCGGAACCGCTCGTTCAGACGCTCGACCATGCGCGCGTCGTACTCGACGGCGTGGACGTGGAGATTCGGCGCGATGCGCAGCAGCGCCGACGTGAGGTTGCCCGTGCCCGGACCGATCTCCAGCACGCGCACGATCGACGGCGGCGGCGGTGGCGAGCCGGCTTCCGCGTCGCTGCTGTCGCCGTGAGCGCTGGCAGCAGCAGCAGCAGCTTCCCGCTCTTTGCGCTGCAGGATCTGCGGCAGCTGCGCGGCGTCCACAATGTCTGTGAGGATCCGCTCGGTCACGAGCAGGTGCTGCCCGAGCTTGCGCTTGAGGTGCGGCGTGCTCTGGATCGCCGCGACGTTCTTGGCGGCTTTGGCGTCCCGAGAGGAAGCGGCGTCGGCGCCACTGCGCGAGCTCAGCGCGCGTGCGAGCAAGCTACTGGTGTTATGCGTCGGCAGAAGCAGCGCCTGGCGACGGGCGAGGCCGCCCCAGAGGCGCACGCCGTGGTGGCCATTCATGGGTGGTGTTGCTGGTGGCTTTTCCGCTTGCCGTAGGAGCGCTAAAGCCAACCTAATGGGATAAGATAACCATTTTGTGAGAGGTAATAGAGAACGGTTCTCTATTAGGATCAAGTTGGGAGACATGGCTACACTTTGTTGGGGCAATGCGCGCTCGTCGCAGATCCTGTCCGGGAACTTTCGATGCGTAATTGTGGTCCTGACGGCGGGGCAATAGAAATGCTCACACAAACTGTATTTCATATGCAGACGAAACGATGCAACTGTCTTGGTTGCGCGTTCTTGTCGTCTCTACGCCGACGCCGAGTTCACGAGACCGGCGTAGATGCCGTCCTTCGCGAGCAGCTCCGCGTGGGTGCCCTGCTCGGCGATGCGACCGCCGCTCACGACACAGATCTTGTCGGCCTTGCGGATCGTCGAGAGGCGGTGCGCGATGATGATCGTCGTGCGCTTCTTAAGAGCTACCACCTTGTCCAAAGCCTCCTGCACGATCTTCTCACTCTCCGAGTCGAGCGCGCTCGTGGCCTCGTCCAAAAGCAGCACATTCGGGTCCTTCAGGATCGCACGCGCGATCGCGATACGCTGTTTCTGGCCGCCCGACAGCTGCTCGCCCTTCATGCCCACCTGCGTGTTGTAGCCCTCCGGGAACTGCGTGATGTAGTCGTGCGCGTTCGCCATCTTGGCGGCCGCCTCGATCTCCTCCTGGCTCGCGGTGCGGTTCAGACCGTACGCGATGTTCTCCGCGATCGTGCCCGTGAAGAGCACCGGCTCCTGACCCACCAGACCGATCTGGTCGCGCAGCCATGTCAGGTTGATGTCCTTCAGGTTGTTGCCGTCCAGGAGCACATCACCACGGATCGGGTCGTAGAAGCGTTCAATCAAAGCGATGATGGTCGACTTGCCACCACCCGACGGACCACAAAACGCCACGGTCTGGCCGGCCTCGATCGTGAGGTTGTAGTGCTTGAGCACTGACGAGTCGGGGCGAGTCGGGTAGCGGAACGAAATGTTGCGGAACTCCAGCTTGCCCTCGACCGAGGCTGGGCGCAGGCCACCCTCATCGAACGAATCGATCGGCACCTTGCGGTTCTTCAAGCTCATGATTGTCGAACCGGCCTTGATAGCAGCCTCGGCATCACCGAAGTAGGAAGCAGCTCCAGTGACACCCTGGATGGACATCATGATCGCCATGAGAGTACGGATCAGCTGGCCGAACTCGATCTTGCCTTCCGAGACGAGCTTGCCGCCGTACCAGAACACCAACGCGTACACAGCCATCATGATGAACGAGCTGAAGCCGAGCGCGATGGCATTGATCTGAGCCTGCATGTGGCCCTTCTGGAAAGGTTCTTCGAGCAGATCGTGGAACTTGTCCGCAGAGGACTTCTCAAGACCGAGCGAAACAACGGTACGGATGTTGCTCAGGCGCTCCGAGGCGTGGGCGCCAGGTTCAGCAAGCTCATCCGAGATAGCGTCGCGGCGGTTGATCTGGCGCATACGAATGTACTGACCGCCAACAAGCAACGGGAACACAGCAAGCATGATGAGCGTGAGAAGCCAACTACCGGTCGCGAACGAGATCACAAGAGCGGCAGTCAGGGTAAAGAAAGCCTGCACGAGGCGAGCCTGCGAGTCACCCGACAGCATTGCAACCTTTGTCGCGTTCGTGTTGAGATCGGCCGTGAGGGCACCCGTTGCGTTCTCCTTCTCGTCGAAGAAACCAATGTTTTGGTTGCAGAGCGCACGGAAGTTGACGTCACGCATGCGTGTGGTGACCTTCTCCATCATGTACTTGAACGAGAAGAACTGCATGTAGATGAACACCATCAGGACGACCGCACCGATGAGGTAGCAAATACCGTAGAACGTCACATCCTTGTACAGTTCGTCGAGATACTTGTGGTCCTTGTACTCCAGCCACTTGCCGTACTGGACAGTCATTGTGGTGATCATACCCGACACGAGGATTGCCGAGCACGGCAACGCACAACCACTGACCATGGCTCCGACCATACCAGTGAAGAAGTACTTACGTTCGGGCTGGGACAACCGGAAGATGTCCATGACAGTGAACTTGGGCTTGTCGATCTTGTTGTTCTCGACGTGCATGATGGACTTGTCTGACTGTGTTGACACGAAGCTACCACGGCGTACCAAATCCTCCGCCGCGTTCGCATCCACCTCTTCAGCCTCCTTCGCCGCCTCTTCATCCTCCTTCGACTTCAGTTCCTGCAGTTGGTACATGGTCTTATACAGACCCTCCTCGATCTTCATCAGGTCCTCGTGCTTGCCACTCTCCACAATGCGTCCACCAGACAACACAACGATCTTGTCAGCGTGACGCACAGTGCTCAGGCGGTGGGCAATCACAAGCGTCGTCGTGTTCGTCTTCTCCATCAGATCATTCAGCGCGGCCTGCACGACGCGCTCGCTCTCGTTGTCCAACGCACTCGTAGCTTCGTCCAAAACCAAGATCTTCGGATTGCGCACAATGGCGCGAGCGATAGCGACACGCTGCTTTTGACCACCAGAAAGCGACACACCCTTCTCACCAACAAGCGTGTCGTACTGCTGCGGCAGCGACATGATGAAGTTGTGCGCGTTCGACTTCTTGGCGGCCTCGATCGCCTGCTCACGCGTCACATCCTTGCCACCAGCGGCAATGTTTTCGTAGATTGAGGTCTGGAAGAGAACTGGCTCCTGTTGTACGATGCCGATCTGCTGGCGAAGCCAACGCACGTTAAGGTCCTTGATGTCAACACCGTCGAGTGTGATCTGGCCACTCTGGGGATCGTAGAAGCGCTCCAAGAGCGAAACCAGGGTCGACTTACCACCGCCGCTTGATCCAACAAAGGCCACCGTCTCGCCGGCGGCGATGCTAAGGTTGTAGTCAACCAAAACCGGGGCTTCCGAACGCGTTGGGTATGTGAAGTGGACGTTCTTGACCTCAATGGCACCTTCGCACGATTCAGGGATGATTCCGTCGTCCTTGGAGGCATCCACTTCCGACTTGGTGTCCAGAATCTTGAAGAGCGCCTGCGCAGAGCCAGCGGCCATGGCAACGGCCGTGAGGTTCGGTGAGATCTGCGCGAGGGAGCCCGAGCCCATGAGAATACCGAAAAAGGCCTGGAAGACCTCGGTGGGGCTCGTCTTGCCGATCGAGACCTTGTGGCCACCGTACCAGAGACCGATCGAGTACATGATCCACATACTGGCGAGGAACATGGCAAACACACCGGACGTGTACTTGGCAAGCTTGATGTTCTCCGTCTCGGCACGCAGCGTGTGCTCGTTGTACTTGACGAGCGCCTTCTTTTCGGCGTTGAGCGACGCGACCGTGCGCATCTGACCAAGCACTTCTTCCGCGACGGCGCCGGCCTCGGCGTACACCTTCTGAGCCCACTCCGACTTGGATCGCATGGTCTTGATGAGCCACGAGAGCGAGAGCGCCATCACCGGCATGATCGACGCCATGACGAGCGTGATGTCCCAACCGCGCGAGAAACCAATGATAAAGCCCACAAAGAACTGCGTCGTAAAGCGGAAGAGGTCGCCGAGCTTCTGGCCCATGCCGTCCTTGATCTTGACCGTGTCACCGGACAGGCGGCTCGAGAGCTGGAGCGCGTCGTTCTTGTCGTACCACGAGATGTCGAGGTACAGCATGTGCTTGAGCGACTCGCTGCGCAGGTACTTCATCTGGCGCTCGGCCGTGTAGTAGAACGTGATGTAGGACGTGTAGTCCGTGAAGAACATACCGCAGGCGATCAGAAAGTAGTCGAGCGCCGCCTGGTTCACCGTGTCGAGGTCGATCGGCGTCTTGGCGAAACCGCCGAGCACGTTACCAAACACGATCGCCATCATCGGGAAGAGCGCGCCGTTCACCGTGGCCATGAGAACGCCCACGACCAGCAGCAGCTTGTCGAACGGCGTCGCGTACCGGTAGAGCGACGCGAACTTGAACGACTTGGGGCCCGTGGGCCCACGCCCGGGCGGACCTTTCCACTTGCCTCCCTTCTTCTTGTCGCCGGCGTCGTCGCTCGTGGACGCGCCCGAGTCGGACGCGTCGTCCTTCTTCTTGTCGGTGAGCTTGGTGACGTCGCTGTCGGCGCCAAAGACCTGCACGGCCACGTCGCCCTTGGGCGTCTCGACTTTGACGTAGTCGCCGCCCGCGAGCGCCGCCTTCTCCTCTTTCTCCGGCGTCGGCGCCATTGTTGGCTCAGCTTCCGTGTGCGTACTGCGGGGAAAGTTGGGAAGTGAGCAAGGGTGGCGTTGGCGACCCCACGGCGCCGACACGAGAGCCAACGTTGGGGAGGGCGTTCCCTTCTCGTCGGCAACACACGACGCCCAGTGACAGACAATCGGAACATGGCGGAGAGGGACTGCTGGGTGTATTCCTGATAAAATCCAATTGGGTTGACGATATTTTGTAACTTGGGCTGATTTGTGGTTAGATTAACAGCAAAGTAGACACATATTTAAAATTGGGTAGACATCCTCGTGTTGTTTTGGTTCGCGCTCCCTGTCTCTGCAACTATGGCGAGAGAAGACACGGCGGATTGCAGAAAGAACACACAATGGGTGCAGTTTTTTGGAGGTCCAAGCACCTCCCCTAACGCATATAACACAAGTTCTTGGTGGAGTACATGTTCCTATCGTACTCTTTGCTCATCTACAAAACCTGTGAGATGACATACATTTTGTTCCTGTTCTCTGTCCTTCATCTGATGTTCCATGGTACAGTAACTTGCATCATCCGAATGATGACGATGAGCCTCTCACGAGGTGGCTCTTGGAGAACCTCGTTGAGCTGCCCGTGAGGACCTCACTGGCGACGGAAGAACCGAGGGCAGCGGGCATGCCCTACCCTACTCAAGTGTGCCTATGGAAGGGGGCAGATGGTCCTACCGCAGATCGCACACACATGTGCAGTGTTGTATCCAGGATGCTGTCCAGCAATTAGGCTGCCTGCCATACATAGTATTCAAAACTGGATAAAACCCAGATATTTGACCGAATCGAAGTTGCGCTCGTCCCGACATAGAAAGGCAAGAGTGGGACGATTCGGTTGCGGCCTCTCCAAAGTCGGCAGATCTTGAACAGAATGATGTCGAGTGACCTACATTCCATCGATGATGGCGATTGGCAAGAGTTGGGCACGAACCCTATCCCGGTCAGCATTGAAGATATTAACTTGAATAAGTGGATCTTTGGCCGGGGTAGGGTTACTGCCCAGCACTTGCCACTCGCCGTCATCGAAGGAATGTTGGACAACTAACCTAACCAACTTGAGTGGATCTATGCTGCTGAGTTATGCGACGTGTGAGAATGGAAGAGTCGAAGGAGCAGCCCCCACGGCAGCGTCAGCGCTGCGAGTCCGACGCAGACGGCCCACTGCTCCACGCTCAGCGCCACACAGTGGAAGAGCGTGCCGCCGTGCTGGACGGCCGCCCACTGGAACAGCGCCTGCAGCGCCCAGCCGACGACGAACAGCTTGTTCTGCGCGACGCCGGCGAACACGTTCAGCTCGTCGTCGATGCGGCGGCAGTTAATCTGGTTGAAGAGCTGCATCCACGCGAACGTGTTGAACACCATGGTCGAACGCACGCTGGGCTCGTCTTTACTAGTCGTAGCGTCGAAGGAGTCGGTGTGCATCGGCCAGTCGAACGCTGCGCGTGCGATGAGCAGGACGAGCTGCAGCGCGAACTGCCCAAATATGTGCTTGCGCATTTTGCGCGACAGCAGCGGCGCGTCAAGCTTGTTGTAGGGCTTGCGCTGCATGACGCGGTCGGTCGGTGTCTCTGTCGCGAGTCCGAGACTCACGAACGCATCCATGAACAGGTTGACCCACAGGATCTGCACCGCCGTGAGCGCCG
>JAMFLL010001915.1:0-12385 GCA_027475725.1 Pythium rhizo-oryzae | reverse complement strand
CGGGAGGGAGCACATGAGGCGACAGAGAGATACGATACGCAGGGATGGATACATACATCGGGTGGGGGAGTCACACGCGCTGTGGTCCGTGTGACTCTGATTGATTGCAGGACGTCGCACGCCTTTTGTCGCGAAGCATCTTGGCTTCGTGAGCCCGGATGGGTGCACAATTCCACAACGTTCTGGCTTTGTTCCATTTTGCATGAACTATTGCTTATAGGAGGTCTTTCATCAAGAATCAAACCGAACATGGGGAAGGTTGTAGGTGCCCGTATGTAAATATAGAGGGTTTTGAGACCAGCGTTGGACACAAACCCCAACGTGCAACCTGACTGATCTCCAGCCATCTTCGAAGACACGAGAAAGGACTAGATTGCAACCAAACAGCGGCAGCTACACGAATAGTTTGGGTTCATTTAGATCGCCACACGCTCGCGTCTGTGATACCGTTCGCGCTTGATACATGAGTTTCTACGGCAGCAGCGCCATCTTGTTGGCGGCCTGGACCTGCTCAAAGGCCTGGCCGATCACGTCGCGGTAGCAGCGCGGGTTAAACTTGTGGTACGCCGTCTGCAGCCAGTTCAGCGCCTCGTCCGACTGCGACGTCAGCGTGAAGCCGCTCGCCTCGCTGATCCGCAGCGACTCGGCCGCGTGGCCCATGGCGGTCTTGGCCAGGTCCCAGTGGCGCAGGTTCTTGTGCTGTTCGCGACTGAGCAGCTCGATGACTTTGTAGTAGATGCAGGCGGTGGCGACCTCGTCCTTGGCGATGTCGATCGAGATCTTGTAGCCGCCGATGATGAACTTGATCTCGCAGTCGCGGTCCACGCGGCCCGTGGTCTCGAACTCGACCTCGTCGATCTTGTCGGTCTTGTAGTCGTAGCGCGTGACGAGCTTGCGCGTCGTGGTCGCGCTTTCACCCACGCACGCGATCAGCGCCATGTTGGTGAACGCGAACTCCTCCTTGGCCGAGTTGAGCACAAAATGGAGCATCTCACCCGGGAGCAGGTACTGGACACTCAACGCCTTGGACAAGTCGCGCACGGGACGGCAGATATCGGCCGAACCCGTGATGTCCGACGTGAGACCCTTGACCATACTGGACATGATTGCTGCTTGAGGGGGGGGAGGAGAAGGGGAGGCTGGGGGAGCGAGGGGAGGAAGACGGCGAGGGCGGTCTTCAGGGGGCGGAGGAAATTGAAGAATGAAGCGACTGCGGAAATGTTTGATCCTTGGTCTCACCTGCCGGATGGCCGAGGCTCCATGGCGGCGAGACTCCGTTCCTATAGAGGACGAAGGGAGGGCTTAGGACCCAGCACTAACGCTTCACTAGGTGGTGTTGTCGAGCCGCTCAGCACCCGTAGGCCCCAGGGCCGGGGAGGCAGGGCGCTGGAGGTTGCCAAAGGAACCGATGACTTGCACGATGGACGCGTCTCTTTTTTATCCCGATGGGTACGGTCTCCTCTCCCTTTGATCCCCGATCTGGCCCATCTCCCGCTCCGAGGTTGCTCGATGCGATTCCGCAGAAGCGTGAGACCAGCGGCGCAATGGCACGCGTCGCGTTGGATGCATTATGCATTATGTTGACGATGCGGCGAAGGAAACGGAAGAACTCACGCGGCCCGGTGGGTTCGCGTGGCACTCCATGTACCCACCGCTTCGCGCGTTTGTGTCCAACGCCGCACCCGCATCGTGGGTGCGGCCCAGACGCTGTCATCTGTCCCGTGACAGGCACTTCAACATAGCCCCCACTCCAGTGGAGCCTCCACTGGAATGCCCCGCCCCATGGGCTGCTAGGGTCCGCAGTCTAGCGAGTACCGGTACGGTAAACCAGCCGTGCTGTCGGAACGGTTATGCCCGCCGTGAGAGCCTGGTCGCCGGCGGTGGAGCGCTCTGTCCGCCTGGGGCCCATTCCTCAATCTCCCTCCTCTGACACACACACACACACCCCCGCCGCCATGTTCAAGTCGCTCGCCAAGGACCTCTCGGGCACGGCCGACATCTGCAACACGGTCACGGACCTGCGCAAGGTGCTCGCGAACGACTACCTGCTGCCGGGCGAGCAGGTGCTGTTCGCGTTCCAGTCGGCCAAGGAGGAGTTCACGTTCACGAACGAGGCGCTGATCACGGTCAAGGGCGAGAACGCCACCACGACGCGCAAGCTCGTGCGCCGGTACCCGTGGCGCAACTACCTCGTGACGTACGTGCAGTTCGAGACCACGGGCCGCGTGGACCGCGACTGCGAGATCAAGTTCCAGATCGGCAAGGAGGAGGAGATCTCCATCGACATTGCCAAGAAGGAGGAGCAGGCCGTCAAGAAGTACTACAAGGCGCTGCTAGCGCTCCAGCGCGAGCAGGAGAAGCGCCGGTACGATCTGAGCTTCTCGTCGCAGGGCATGCACAACGTGGCCGCGACGCTGCGCATGGACGGCCTGCGCATCTCGGGCGACGCCAACCCGGCCGAGCAGCCCTACGGACCGCTGGGCACGCACGCCAGCAAGGTGCTCCAGTACCTGCAGAACGACTTTGAGAAGCTCAATGCGCGCTGCTACAAGGACGTGATCGTCACGGCGCTGCGTTCATAAGTTCGAGCCAGACACGCTCTCCTGAGACTCTGAGACAGAGAGCAGCAAGCCCTAAAATATACTGTTGTACGAACCATGAAACCCCTCGAAGCGACCACGTTACCTTCTCAATCATTTATTGCTGCAGCACGAGAGATCAACGCGATGAAGATCGGCGTGGTCTCCGATCTTACAGGTGGCGCTGACATCTGCGTGCCGGTCACGGACCTCTCGACGCTCAGCTCCCTTTCGTACCTCGCAGAAGGTGAGACCGTGCTCTTCGCGCTGAGTTCGCCCAAGGAGGAGTACGCGTTCACGAACGAGGCGCTCGTCACGGTGTGTGGCGGCTCGGCCGCGTCCACGAAGCGCTCAGTGCTGCGCTTCGAGTACCAGAGCGACCCCCTGCGCGGCGTGCGCTTCGAGACCTGCGGCGTCACGGACCGCGACTGCGAGCTCAAGTTTACCATGGGCGCGCGCGAGTTCTCGATCGACGTCGCCAAGACCGAGCAACCCGCGGCGCAACGCTTTTACCGCGTGCTGCTCGCGCTCGCGCGTGCGCAGCAGCACAACGCCCGTCAGTGGGAGTTTGCCAAGCAGGCGTTAGACGCGGCCGTGCGGTCCACGACCACGACCACGGTCTCCGCTCCTGCAGACGCCGAGGCGCCCTCTGCGCTTGTGACCCAGGCCAACGCAGTCCACGCGTGGTACAACGAAGTGTTCCAGCGTACGAACCCACGCTGCTACCGAAGTGTGCTCGAGGCCACGCTGTCGGCCGCGTCGGCCTCTGCATCGGCTCAACCACAGTAAACGAGATATATCACAAAGTAGCCATGACAAAATACATTTGAGACCGAGTGCGTCGTAGTTACTTCTTGCCCTTCTTGGCGCCGCCCTTGCCGTCCTTGCCGCCTTTCTTGTCGTCGGCGTTGAGCGCCTCCTCGGCGGCCTTGCGCAGCTTGTCGCGGGTCTCCTTGAGTCCGGAGATCACGGCCGTGAACGCCTTGAACTTGTCGTTGTCTTCGGCGAAGGTCGCCGTCTGGCGCGAGAGTGCACCGAGGAATTCGTCCTCCTTGAGCGGCCGCTTCTCGAGGCACTCGACGCGGCGCGGCGTCAGCGTCTGCTCGACCGCGCGCACGATCGAGCCAGACGCGTACCCTTCGGAGATGTGCGCGAGCGTCGAGATATCGAGCTCGTCCTTGACGCGACGCACGAGTGCCTGCGCATGGGCCGCGCCCAGCTGCAGTGCTGTGGCGTGGTGCGAGATCGTCTTGAGCAGCGACTGCTTCCACAGCAGCACGCGCGACGCGTAGTCCGGGTACGGCACGTGGAGGAACTTGTCAAAGAACTGGCGGTAATCCTTCGGCTCACCCGCCATCGGATCACTGGACGTGCCGATCACGAGCACGCGGTCCTGCGGCTCGAGCGCGGCCTTGATGTACGTGATGAGGTCCTTCTTGAAGCGCGTGGGTCCGTCGGCGCTGGCCTTGCTCTTCTTGCCGCCGCCGCCCGCGAAGATCTGCTCGCACCCGTCGATGTACAGGATCAGCGGCTGCAGCGTCGCGACCTTGGCCAGCATGAACGCCATGTGCACGAGCTTGGTCGGGCCCGTCTTGCCGCCAAACTTGCCCACGAGGTTGTTGGGCGAGAGGTTGAGCACGGCCGCGCCCGTCTCGGTCGCGATCGCGCTCACGAGCATGGTCTTGCCGGCGCCTTTGGGCCCGTAGAGCATGAGCGACTTGACATGCGGCGTCTTGGCGCGCACGAGCGGCGAGCTCAGTGGCAGCACCGCGTACTCGGTGAGGTTTTGGCGCAGCTGCGCGGCCGACGGGTCCTGCGGCACCCAGTTGCCGAAGCGGTCGCGGCGCTCCGAGTTCTGGTACACCGTGCCCAGCAAGTTGAACGCGCCCACGAAGTCTTCGATGTGGAACGTGCGCGGCGCGTGGACGATCCTCTGTTCGACGAGCAGCGGGAGGAACGAGTCAGGCGACCGACCTTTGAGCTCGGCAATCTTGTCGCCGGGCAGCGCCTTGCCCTTCTTCTTGCCGTCCTTCTTGCCACCTTTCTTGCCCTTCTTGCCGCCTTTCTTACCCCCTTTCTTGCCCTTCTTGCCTTTCTTGCCGGCCGCCGCGGCCGCCTCGATCTGCGCCTTGATGTTCACGAGCTGCAGCACGAGCATCTCGTCCACTTGCTGGCGGATCTGCACCTCCACGGGCCCGCGCACGACGTCCTTGGCCAGCGACACGTCGTACTTTTGGTAAAAGTTGTCCAGCTCCTCGCGCTCGAGCCACACCTTCTCGTACTGCCGCACGGCCGTCGCGAGCTTGGTGCACAGCTCGGACGGGCCCGTGAGCGGCGGCGGCTTCTCCGGCGCCTCCTCCTCCTCGTCGGCACCTCCTTTCGCGCCCTTGGCGCCCTTCTTCTCCTCTTTCTTGCCTTTCTTGTCGTCGCCTCCTTTTTTGCCCTTGGCGTCCTTCTTGGACGCCGCCGCGGCCGCCGCCTCCTCGGCTTCTTTAGCCTGCGCGCGCGCGGCGTCGTCGTCGCCGTTGAGCATCGCGTAGTAGCCCGTGAGGTCCTCGGGCAGCGCGCCGGCCGCCATCATGTCGGTGATCCACTTACGCCGCTCCTCGAGCAGCTTCTCCTTCATAAACGGACCTTCCTCGGCGCCCACGACGCCGTGGAGGTCCACGAGTGCGCGCTCGTACTCTTCCTTGTTCTCGGCCTGCTCGGTCTTGCGCTGGAGCCGCGCGTCCGCGAGCCGCTTCTCCAGCGCCGAGCGGTCCGTGGTCGGCGGCTTCATGCCGATGAACACGAGCTCGTCGTCGCGTTCGCGCTGCGCACGCGCACGCGAGTGGTACCCGCGGAACATGCGCTGGATGTTGGCGGCCGCGATGTCCGGGTCCATCTCGGGCGCCTGCGCGGTCTCGTAGATCTTGCGCTGCTTCTCCTCCTCGCGGAGCTCCTGCACGAGCAGCCCGCGCTGGCGGCCCTGGCGCCCGCGCTCGTTGCGCTGGATCACCGCGATGGCCTCGTCCAGCGTCATGGTCTCCTGGACGCCGACGGGCTCGTCCAGCTCGTCCAGGTAGATCGTGTCGATGCCGTGCTTGAGCTTCATGTAGCCCTTGATGAGCCGCTCGCGACGCAGCAGCTCGTCGCTCTGGTCGTCCAGGAACGACTTGGGCACGGGCACCTCGAGCGTCTCCGGAGGGAGCTTGAGGTCCACGAGGATGTCGTCGAGGTTGACGTACTCCCACGGGAAGCTGCGCTCCGGCGTGGTCTGCACGTCCGGGTTCGGCGGGTTCCACTTGACGAGGTCGTGCTTGAGCTCGACCACGCGCGTGGCCACGACCTCCATGACCTGCTTGACGTCGATGCGCTTCTGTGGATGCACCATTTGGTCGTAGCAGTCCGCGAGCCGCCGCAGGATCTGGAGGTACTTGATGTACAGACACGCGTAGTGCTGGAAGGCCTCGACGATCGAGGCCTGCGGCGGCGCCTCGTTCGGCGGTGCACCGCCGTCGCCGTCGCTCGCCGCGAGCGTGTGGTCCTCGATGTGGACCTGCTCGTTGAGCTCGGCCATGGCCTCCTGCCAGCGGCGGTCGTACGTGCTGCTCGCCATCCCGTGCGGCTGTGGTGGGGGCTTTGATTTGGTGTTGTTGTATGGAAGTCTGTCGCAGTGGCTCCTGCCACACCGCAGTCCCAGCGAGCTTCACTTGGAAGCCCGACCCCACGTCTGTGGGCACGAAAAGACGCGCGCGCGACGAGTTGCCGGCGCTGTGGGCCTACCGTGCGCGACCGTTTAAGAAAATGTTGGTGTACCCATGTGCAGGCATGGCTACACTTTGGTATCCAAGAGACTCACTCCCATAACTTGGTGCTCGTGTTGAATTGGTTTGCACTCATACACTGTCATCAGCAACCGGCAGAGCTACCTACTTGTACCAGGCCTTGGCGAGGTTGCTCTGGAAGTTGGACTTGAACGGCACGTTGGCGCTTCCAAAGTCGGTGGTCTCGAGCGCGTTGCGCGCGGCGTCCGTGAGCTGGTCCCACTGGATCAGCGGCTGCTTCTCGCCGCCGTCCGAGGTGAAGCCGAGCTCGTGCGTGTTGGGCCAGTTAAAGTAGTAGTGCACCTTGGGGCTCACGCCGCCCTCGACCGTGCTCCAGTCGACGCTGGGCATCTTGCGGTAGCCGCCGTGGGCCGACGCCGAGAGCGCGACGATCGTCGCGGTCTGCTCGTTGCTGTTGCTGAGCCAGACCACGAGGTTCTCCCACTCGTGGCGGTGGCCCAGCCCCGTGCTCGGCGAGTCCTTGGGCATGTACCACGCGTACATGATCACGAACTGGTTGTTGTACCAGCCCGTGCGCGCGTAGATCTGCTGCTTGCTGCGGTCCTTGCAGCCGGCGCTCGGCGAGCCGCTGGGCTTGAGCCCGCCGCCCGTGTTGCCGGCGGCGTCCACGGCCGGGTACGCCGTGCACGAGTTCTCGTACTTGATCTGCGGCTTGAACTTGAGCGCGAGCTTCTGGTTGCCGCCCACGGGCGCCGGCTCCGGCCACACGGGCACGGCGTCGTGCGCGATCACGGCGGCGCTGGCGGTCGAGGTGGCCAGCGCGAGCGCCGAGGCGGCGAGGAGTGCGAGCTTGGTGAGCGAGGACAGCATGGTCGTGGTGGGCTACTTGGTCTTGGTACAAGTCCTGAGACTGTGTGGGAAGCGCGAGGCAGATTGAAGAATGAGCAAGATTTACCTTACAGCAAAATCCCTCGCGGCCTCAGCAAACGGCTTGCGATGGAACGCTGGGAGGCACATCCTTTCTTGTAACTGCGGGGTTCCTGGTCTGAGAAAGATGGCTGATGACGAGTGGCACTCACATTGAGAGAGAGAGAGCCACAAGGGCAACTCACCCACCACATCCAGACGACAACGTGGAAGAACAGGAGGGTGTGGACAGTACGAAAACCATCGCACGGGGAGACCCAAGTCTTTCTGCGGCAATGGGCGTGGATGAGACTGGGCTTTGCCACAGCGCATCTGGTCCTTCGGACTGGTCGAGGCCCGAAACTCCTCCCGCGGTCGCCACCGGAAGATCGCGCTTGACGAGATACACGGGCTGAGCCCTGGACCAGCTGGTCGGTTGCGCGAAGTAATAATCTGGCCGGCACAGATGACCAGCCCGACAGGATTGATACCTTACAGTACGGGTGGAAGGGCGAGAAGGGAAGGGAGGCACGGTCTCACTCCCGTACCTCGTGGCGTGGAGGCAATGGAGGCGGAGAGACTTCAAGCACATGGCCCAGACACTGGAATCTGCCCGACTGGGATTCAGGCTCAACAGGGGCCACAACCGCGGTTCACGGGCGCTCGAAACTCACCCACCGTGATCCGGATCTCCCGTGTGGGGTTCCAATGGAACTTGTACACTGTAGTTTCCAGCGAATTCATTCGTCGTTGCTTTGTCAGGATAAACCGAGAGCCGATAGGGAGACGAGCTGCTCACTGAGCACAGCTATACATTGACCGATGCGTATCGTCGGGAAGGCATCAGTATCCGGTGTTTGGGTATCTGCTATGAAGCCGCACGATCCGACCACACGAAAGCGCTCTGCCCCTCCGAGATGGTCGCGCGCGCCTGCAAGCACGAACTCAGAGCCTCGCTTCAGTTCGCCTTACACTTAGCAGACGGCGTCAAGCGGGTTACAGGTGACGCGATGGATACTAACGATGGTCGTAGTAGAAGCGAAGCAATCGAGTCGTCGAGCATCCGCGCACACTCTCTTGAGATGCCGTCTCGGACAAATGAGTTGCGTGTAGCCCACGAGTTTTTCAGTTTGCTCCGCGACGAGTCAGACGACTCAAAGACGTTCTGGCAAGAGCGCTTCGTGCCACGAATGTTGGATGGTTTCGAGTTTTCGAGCTGCACAGTCAGCGAGGAACTGAAGAGTGGTGTATCGAGCACAAAAATGCTGCATTGCTGCATTGGGCTCGAGTACTTCAAGCTTTGCAGTACCACACGGGGATCTCGATCACACGGACTATGACTTTAACTTGTCATCGTCACAAAATCTCCAAGATTCTGCGCGGCACGCGAGAGAGGCTCGGATGTGGTCCCCGATGCTGTATCAGTATCTACTCGCATCCATGGGTCACATCTCGTTCCGGTGACTTCAACACGGTGCTCTCAATAGAGCGACCAATCCCACTAGCGCCACCAGAATGTGCTGCACGCGTGGCTGGAAGCGTCAGTGCCAGCGTGTTTGAAAAGTCAAGGTCTCAGGTTAAAGCTCACCAACACGAGAACACGCCGACTCGTCTACGAGCCGCACGAACTCGCGAGGAAACGCGAGGCCTCCGCCAACTCACAAAGATTCACATCGTCCGCCCTGCTCGCCGTCCCGTGTCGCCGATGGCTCGTTCGCGTGCGCATGAGCTGCGCCGCCAAGAAACGCACCGCCACGATCCTCAAAGTGGGTTCACCACCACAAGAACCCGCTTGTCGGTTTTCACGAATAGCATCTTACCCTCTTCTTTATGTAATTTGCTACTCTAATATATCAAAATTTACAAATATACCTGATCCTCCCACCCACCCGTACCCATGACGCCCCGTCCTGGTCTTCACCCGTCCTCCGTCTAATTACCTACTGCTAGGACGGATGGCATGCATAAATACTATATCAGTACTTTTGACTCCCCGCCCTCTTCCTGGGGGTCGGATCTCCTCGGTCGTGGTCCAGCAGCTCCTAAACTTGGGGGCTCCTCTTCTTCCGTTCCCCCTCAGTTCTCCACGTGACACCAGCCAAGACAACCGCGAGCACCATGAGCGCCGACGCCGCGCGCGTGAAGACGCGCCTCACCGAGGCCAGCGGCCCGACCATCGACGCCACGAACCAGAAGATCGGCGGCGAGTTCCAGCTCACGCCCAACCCGCCGTTCGTGGCGGCGCGCGCGGCCGTGTACGACCGCGTGATGGCCAAGCAGAAGGCGGCGATCGAGGCGCTCGCGGCCGAGAACAAGCCCATCAAGATCGAGCTGCCGGACGGCGCTGTGAAGGAAGGCGTGGCCTGGAAGACCACGCCGCTGGACATCGCGCTTGCGATCTCGCAGGGCCTCGCGGACGCCGTGGTCGTGGCCAAGGTCACGTACCGCGGCCACCCGGAGGACCCGTTCAGCGTGTCGGCAGCCGACGTCGACGGCAACGAGTCCCGCGACGGCGAGGGCGACGGCTGCTGCGCCGGCGCCTCGCACAGCGAGCTCTGGGACGTCTTCCGCCCGCTCATCGGCGACTGCAAGCTCGAGCTGCTCAAGTTTGACGACAAGGAAGGCCGCATGGTCTTCTGGCACTCGTCGGCCCACATCCTCGGCGAGTCGCTCGAGAACCTCAAGGGCTGCCACCTCACGATCGGCCCCCCGGTGGAGGGCGGCTTCTACTACGACTCGTACATGGGCAAGGAGACCGTGCCCGAGAGCGACCTCGCCGTGATCGAGAAGGAGTGCCTCAAGGTCGTCAAGGACAAGCAGAAGTTTGAGCGCATTGTGCTCACCAAGGAGGAGGCGCTCGAGATGTTTGCGGACAACGTGTTCAAGACGCAGATCATCTCGACCAAGATCCCGGACGGCGGCAAGACCACGGCGTACCGCTGCGGCCCGCTCATCGATCTGTGCCGCGGCCCGCACGTGCCCCACACGGGCAAGATCAAGGCGTTTGCCGTCACGCGCACCTCGTCGACCTACTGGCTCGGCAAGACCACGAACGACTCGCTCCAGCGCGTCTACGGTATCTCGTTCCCGGACAAGAACCAGATGAAGGAGTGGAAGCACTTCCAGGAGGAGGCCGCCAAGCGCGACCACCGCCGCCTCGGCCTGAGCGAGGAGCTCTTCTTCTTCCACCAGCTCAGTCCGGGCAGCGGTTTCTGGCTCCCGCACGGCTCGGCGATCTACTTCAAGCTGCTCAAGTTCATCCGCGAGCAGTACCGCGCGCGCGGCTACACCGAGGTGATCACGCCCAACGTGTTCAACATGGAGCTCTGGAACATCTCGGGCCACGCGATGCACTACAAGGAGAACATGTTCGTGTTTGACGTCGAAGGCCAGGAGTTTGCGCTCAAGCCCATGAACTGCCCGTCGCACTGCCTCATGTTCGACCACCGCCAGCGCTCGTACCGTGAGCTGCCGATCCGTTACGCGGACTGCGGCGTGCTCCACCGTAACGAGCTCAGCGGCGCGCTCACGGGCTTGACGCGTGTGCGTCGCTTCCAGCAGGACGATGCCCACATCTTCTGCCGTGACGACCAGATCAAGAGCGAGGTCGTCGACTTCCTCAACTTTATGAAGTACGTGTACGACATTTTCGGCATCAAGTTCAACCTCGAGCTCTCGACGCGCCCGGCCAAGGCCATGGGCGAGCTTGAGCAGTGGGAGCGCGCCGAGTCGCAGCTCGCTGAGGCGCTCGACGAGTTCGCCGGCAAGGGCAACTGGCGCGAGAACCCGGGTGACGGCGCGTTCTACGGACCGAAGATCGACATTATGATCACGGACGCGCTCAAGCGCCAGCACCAGTGCGCGACCGTGCAGCTCGACTTCCAGCTGCCGATCCGCTTCAACCTCAAGTACCGCTCGGACGACGAGGAGATGTTCAAGCGCCCCGTGATTATCCACCGTGCGATCTACGGCTCGCTTGAGCGCTTCATCGCCGTGCTCACGGAGCACTACGCCGCCAAGTTCCCGTTCTGGCTCTCGCCGCGCCAGGTGCTGATCGTCACGGTCGCGCAGACCTTTGTTGAGTACGGCTACAAGGTCAAGGACGAGCTCTTCCGTGCCGGCTTTGACGTCGAGATCGACGACTCGGGCAAGACGCTCAACAAGAAGATCCGCGAAGGCCAGCTCGCCCACTACAACTTCATCCTTGTGGTCGGCGCGCAGGAGCAGGAGACCCACTCGGTCAACATCCGTACGCGCGACAACAAGGTCCACGGCACCAAGACCGTGGCCGAGGCCATCGCCATGTTCAAGCAGCTGGAAGAGACCAAGTCGTCGGAGGAGTAAGCGCGCTTTCCTTTCCAGTTCGTAGCAGATGAACGTTCCGTTCGCTGTGTAGGAAAACCAACACAAGACAGTTTCGATTAGGTGGATTTCATTGTTTGCTCATTGGTTAGACTGGTGTCTGTATCGATTAGAGTGTCCGTGCACCGCGGGCATCCGATGTCGGCAGTCGCACCGTCTTGCCTGCCCTGTTTAGTTGGTTTTGGCGAGTGCGGGTTGGGCAGGGAGGACGGGGCCGGACCGCGCGATTGGGATGCGCAGCGTGGCGCTGTGGTAGTCGATCGATGGCTTACAACGTCGAGAGCGCGACCTGGGCCTGCAGCTGGCGCAGCTGGATCTTGAGCAACTGGTTCTCCTCACGCGATTCCGTGAGCTGCGAGTGCACGCCCGTGAGGTCCTTCGCGAGCTCCTCCTGGATCGTCTGGAACTTGGCAATCGTCTCGTGGAGCTTCTCGTTCTTGGCCTCGAGCTCGATCACGCGCGTGCGCAGGTCGTCCTTGCTCATGTCCTCCGTAATGATACGCGTGAAAATGCCGAACACGTCGCTGTCGTCTGTGACAAAGAGAAAAAAAAACAAGATCAGTATCAAAGCCAAGCCACTCGGACTGAACGAAGCTGCAGGAGCACGTACCATTGGTGTAGTCGTTGTCGACGATGTTGACGAGGAAGTACGAGTTGTAGATCTCCTGGATCACCTGGTGCGGCGCCGACTCCGGCTCGTACGCGCTGGCCCACTGGGTCTGCCAGAGCTCGAAGGCCTCGTCCTTCCAGGCGGCGAACGAGTCCGAGTCC
>JAMFLL010001914.1:0-12407 GCA_027475725.1 Pythium rhizo-oryzae | reverse complement strand
CTGCAGCGTCTTGAGCCGCGCCTGCTTCTTGTTGTAGTCGCGCGCGCGCAGCACATAGTCCTTGTGCTTCTCCAGCAGCCCGAGCTTCTTGCGCTCGCCCAGCTGCCCGCGCTCCTTGTGCTCGCGCCGCTTGACGACGTTGCGCAGCGACATGGTGGTGGATGGAGGTCTCGGAGCTCCTCGGGCGTTGGTGTCGAGAACTGCGCCGCTTTGACTGGGCAGCGCCGGTCGAGCCGTTCAAGCAACATCCGCTGTTCAAGCGACATTCTGACAAGGGCATACCTTCGGGCGACATTGCCGACGGCATCGTGTACATTCGTACAACCTCACGTGGTCAATATTCACCGCACTGGGATTTGGAGCAAGTGCTGATCTGGCCGCCGTCCTCACCGAATCTCGTGTACGAACGCGCTTTCGCTGTCATCTTCTCCTCTCCATACACCATATCCGGCTACGCCAGTTGGATCACTATCCACTTCATCTATGCGTAGGCCATCACCAGCTCTTGGAGGCGGCAATTCGGCCGATGTTGTCACCACAAGAAGACTCGCTCTTGGGCGCCTCTAGGCGCCGAGATGTGACCCGACCTGATGAACGACGCTGTCGTAGGCAGTGGCATCGATAGGATCGGCAGTCGCTGTCTCGGGAGACGCCGGGTCCCGGAGCCGCATCAAAGCCGTGCTTGTGATGGCTACACCGCACGAATCCGCTGGTTATTACACATGTCTCTTTTCTGGACTAGCATGCTCTAATTATGCTGTTTTAAACACCCTCCCGCGGAATTGAACTGGAGTGTGTCAATGAAGATGGCGTAATCTGCCCCTCCCCCGGGGCAGGAACGTGTTCTTACACATGTCTGTCTTCTGTAGGTGCGTCTGTTCTAATCATGGTGTTTTAAACACCCCGGCCCGTTTCGACCTGCAACGTCAGCAACCGCCCTCTTCTCATTCGTCAACTCACCTCGCTCCCCACCAACCCACCAGCTTCCACCATGGCCACCGCCAAGCTCTTCACGCCCGTCACGCTCGGCGGCAAGCGCGGCGGCGTGCAGCTCCAGCACCGCGTGGTGATGCCGCCGCTCACGCGCTGCCGCGCGGGCGAGGCCGGCACGCCGCCGGCCATCTCGGCCACGTACTACGGCCAGCGCGCCACGCCCGGCGGGCTCGTGATCGCCGAGGCCACCGACGTGAGCGCCACAGCGCGCGGCAACTTGGGCGCGCCCGGCATCTTCAACCAGGCGCAGATCGAGGCCTGGAAGCCCGTGACCAAGGCCATCCACGACAAGGGCGCCAAGACGTTCCTGCAGATCTGGCACACGGGCCGCATGAGCCACAAGGACAACCAGCCGGGCGGCATCCTGCCGGTCTCGTCCACGTCGCAGCGCCCGCTCGAGCTCGAGTCCAAGAAGGTGAGCACGCGCGACGGCCGCGTGCCCATCAGCGAGTACCGCGCGCTCGAGACCCACGAGATCCCGGCGATCTGCCAGGACTTCCAGCAGGCCGCGCTGAACGCGCTCGAGGCGGGCTTCGACGGCGTCGAGATCCACGCCGCGAACGGCTACCTGATCGAACAGTTCCTTGTGAATGGCATCAACGACCGCACGGATAAGTACGGCGGCTCGATCGAGAACCGCGCGCGCTTTCTGTTTGACACGCTCGACGCCGTGGTCGCCAAGGTGGATTCCAGCAAGGTCGGCATCCGCTTGTCGCCGTTCGGCGTGTACCTCGGGCAGATGGACACGGACCCGATCGCGCTGTTCGACTACATCTTCAAGAAGCTCAACGACTACGACCTGGCGTACGCGCACGTGATCGAGCCGCGCGGCTACCACGCGCAGCACCCGCTCACGCCCGCGCACGGCGCGATTGGCCAGTTCCGCGACACGTACAAGGGCGTCTACCTCACGGCCTCCGGGTACGAGCGCCAGTCGGCCATCGACGTGGTCGAGAGCGGCGAGGCCGACCTCGTGGCGATCGGCCGCCGCTTCCTCTCGAATCCGGACCTGGTCGAGCGCTTTAAGACGGACGCGCCGCTGAACGACTGGGACATGGACACCTTCTACATGGGCGAGGAGAAGGGCTACATCGACTACCCGTTCCTCCACGAGCAGCAGTAACTAAGAGGACTGCCAAAATAGACATTCCCATTCCCATCCCATCCTTCCAAACAGAGACTTCGATGGGCTTCGTAGAGCTCTTCCGACGCGTCACCAATCGCGCGTACGTCATCTATCGACGTCACGCGCGCACTGCTGTCTCAGGAGTGGGATTGCGTTATCACAGGGCGATGATGCTACATCAGAGGCGGGCGCCGCCTAACAGTACCCCCGTGGGCTCTCCATTCCTCAAGTTGCCACGCAACGCGCAAGACACACAAGAGACGCCTCCAACGATGGTGACCGCGCCGACCGAGAAGCTCTTCACGCCCGTGACGCTGGGCGGCGCCAAGAACCCGATCGTGCTGCAGCACCGCATCTCCATGGCGCCGCTCACGCGCCTGCGCGCCGACGGCGACGGCAAGCAGCCGGCCTCGGCCGCCACGTACTACGGCCAGCGCGCCACGCCCGGCGGGCTGCTCATCGCCGAGGCCACCAACATCAGCGCCACGGCGCGCGGCCACTGGCGCTCGCCCGGCATCTTCAGCCAGGAGCAGATCGCGGCCTGGAAGCCCGTCGTGGACGCGGTCCACGCCAAGGGCGGTGTGATCTTTTTGCAGCTCTGGCACACGGGCCGCATGGGCCACCGCCACAACCAGCCGGATGAGATCCTGCCCGTGTCGTCCACAGCCGTGCGGCCGCCGGAGATCGAGACGCGAAAGGTCGTGACGCGCGACGGCCGCGTGCCCATCAGCGAGTACCGCGCGCTCGAGACGCACGAGATCCCGGCGATCTGCCAGGACTATCAGGACGCCGCCGTGAACGCACTGGCCGCGGGCTTTGACGGCGTCGAGCTCCACGCCGCGAATGGCTACCTGCTCGAGCAGTTTGTCCACGACGGCACAAACGACCGTACGGACAAGTACGGCGGCTCGATCGAAAACCGCGCGCGCTTTTTGTTCGAGGCGCTGGACGCCATCGTGGCCAAGGTAGACTCGAGCAAAGTGGCGATCCGCGTGTCGCCGTTCGGCGTGTGCCTGGATCAGCGCGACTCGACGCCGCTCGAGACGTACGAGTACATTCTGAACAAGCTGAACGCGTACGACCTGGCGTACCTCCATCTGATCGAGCCGCGCGCGTACCACCCGGAGAACAGCCTGACGCCCGCGGGCGGCGCGGCGCGCGCGTTCCGCAAGATCTACAAAGGCGTGCTCATGACCGCGTCCGGCTACGACCGCGACTCGGCCGTCGAGGTCGTGGAGCGCGGCGACGCCGACATGGTGGCCATGGGCCGCTTCTTCATCTCGAACCCGGACCTCGTCGCGCGCTTCCAGCAGAACGCGCCGCTCGCGGACTGGGACTTTGGCACGTTCTACACCGGCGAGGACCATGGCTACATTGACTACCCGTTCTTAACCGATAGCCAGTAGCCACCACCCCTGAGGTAGCGCCGTTAAGAAACCACCACCTGGTTGAGGTTCGTTCGTTTTTTTTTTGGGTGGGTTTCTTCCATTGTTTCCCATGGGACGTTCCGCGGAAAACCGCGCGGCAGTATACTGAAACCAAGTCAAGAAGCTTGAAGCGGTGCATCCAGACGAAGAAGGAAACACCCTCTCGCTCTCTCGCTCTCGCTCGCGCGCGCGCTGCATCCCCCACAGACAGATCCCTCCGTCGCCTCTCGCTCGACGCGGATCGGAAGGGCGACAGTGTCTCTTGACGGCGTCGGTCGCGAGAACCCCGCACGGCAACTTTCCCTCATGGCGTCTCGGCGCAGCAGCGCGGCCGGCGACGTCGCGACGGGCGACGACGCGCTCGCACAGCCGCAACAGCAGCGGCGTGGCGGCGCGCGGTTCGCGCGCGTGCTGGTGGAGCCGGCGCGCGCCGCGGCGCTGCTGGCGCGCTCGCCCGTGAACACGGACGCGGCGGTGGCGCCGCCGCCCACGGCGCCGCCCTCGCGGCCGCACCACCACCACGCGCTCCAGCGCTCGACGCCGCAGCCCGTGCGGCGCACGCTGTTCTCGCGGCTGTTCCGCATGAAGGCGCGCGACGCCGACGAGCGCGGCGTGAGCGTGAGCGCGGCGGCGTCGCCCGCGTCGCACCAGTCGACGCCCACGCACCACCACCACGGCGCCGGTGCGGACCACGCGTCAGAAGGCACCGGCAGCGCCATGACGGCGGTCGCGTCCGCACACTCGCTCTTGGGCCACAGCAGCGACGACCGGCTCCACATCCCCGGGTTTGCGCGGGCCGTGTCGATGCCGTACAACAACGGCAAGCCCAAGCCCAAGAGCCACTCGGCCGACGCCGCTGAGGCGTCCCCCGCGCGCGAGCACGAGCAGAACGCCGCCGCGCCGATGACGCGCATCCTGCTCGAGGGCGCGCTGGTCAAGCTCAGTTCGCACAAGTATTGGCACGCCAAGGCGACGTTCTTCGTGCTGGAGGAGGCGACCACCGACAGCGAAGCGCGCAGCCGCGTCTGGCTCAAGCAGTTCCGAAAGCAGAAGAAGACGGCAACCAGCGGCGACGACGAGCCGCCGATCATGGAGATTGAGCTCACCGAGTTTGACGTGGTCGTCGACATTAGCGACCGCTACATCAAGCACGGCCTCGAGCTCTTCCACCGCTCGCCCGCCGTGAAGTCATCCAGCGACCACAACGCGCCAAGCGATAGTGTGACGCTGCCGCAGGGAGACTTGCAGTCGTTGCGGCTCAGCGTGGACGATGCAGCGATGCACCGCAAGTGGATGCGCGTGATTGGCTCGGCGATCGCGCGGCTGATTGACCAGTCCAAGCGCCATTACCCGATCACGCCCGCCGATGTCGAGTTTGCCCGGGGCACACTGAAGGCGTTTGAACCGCAGGCCGTCACAGCGATTGTCGGGACGTCGATTCCAGTGAAGGGGACAGCAAAAGTGCGACCCATTATCAATAGCAGCAGTAGCAGCAGCGAAGAGGATGACGACAGTGCCCACGAGAACCAAGGCGACATTCTGGTCGTTGACGACGGAGACTGCGAGCGCGCGAGCGAGGTGCGCGACCCAGAGGAGCCAGAGACCCACAGTGACAACGACGAGGTCGAGCCTGAGCGCGCCAGTCTGTCTGCAATCAGCGACAGCTTCTCCGATGCGTGGGCGAGCCCGCATCACAACAACAACAACAACCACGGGCCCGATGAGGACAACAACAACGAGCGCAGCAGTAACCAGTTTGAAGACCAGGAGGACGACGACCAACAACTGCAAGCTCATTCGCGGAGACTAAGCGAGTGCTACTCGCCGAGCGACTACGCGGATGTGGCCGTTGCAACCTCGAATCTGGCACAGGCGTCGCCTACTGGTACGGCCTCTGTGGCGTCAACACCCTCGCCACAGCCGGCGCACTCTACTAGAACTCCAGGTGACCAGGAGGAATCTCAGGTTGAGCGCGTTGCCGCGGCGATGGCCGCTGCTTCACTTGATGCAGAAGATGCCGTGATGACACCACCGACAACGCCACCACACTCATCCAACAAGCCGCTATATTCCCGTCACCATCCACTTGCAACAACCTCGCGATTGGGATCTGTCGTACGACCACAGGTCCACTCGTTCAACGCAAATGGCCAAGTCTTTACGCTCGACGTTCGATACCAGCTTTTGAAGTCCATTGGCAATGGCGCCTACGGTGCTGTGATTGCTGCATCCGACTCCGTTGCTGACATGAGCGTTGCAGTGAAGAAGATCACCAACATTTTTGACGACCTCGTCGATGCAAAGCGTATTCTGCGAGAAGTACGACTTCTACGCCACTTTCACCACAAGAACATCACCCAGCTACTCGATCTCGCGCCGCCCATGGCCAAGAAATCGTTTGAAGATATGTACATCATCACGGAGCTGATGGAAACCGATCTCCACCAAGTGATCTACTCGATGCAGCCGATGTCGGACGACCACGTCAAGTACTTTCTGTATCAGATGTTGTGTGCGCTGTACCACATCCACTCGGCCGGCGTGCTCCACCGCGACATGAAACCCAGCAACATCCTGCTGAACTCGAATTGCGACCTCAAGGTATGCGACTTCGGACTTGCGAGAGGAGGCATGGACGCAAACGCCGATGCTCGAAAGCTGGGGCAACCGGGCGAGCTGACAGAATACGTCGTGACGCGATGGTATCGAGCCCCCGAAATCATGCTCAACTGCCTCCAGTACACCGCTGCGATTGATGTGTGGGCTGTGGGGTGCATTTTTGCGGAGATGCTGCTACGCGAGCCTCTTTTCCCAGGCAACGACTACATGCACCAGCTCAAGCTGATCATCAAGTTTCTCGGCACCCCGAAGCAGGAGGACATTGGCTTCGTGAAGAACGTCAAGGCGCTTCGGTTTCTCACAAAGCTGAGCATCTCGAAGCCCAAGAAATGGCGTGAGGTGTTCACGGGCGAGGATTTGAACCCACTTGCGCTTGATCTGCTAGCGCAGATGCTGATCTTCAATCCCGAGAAACGCATCTCGGTCGAGCAGGCTCTCCAGCACCCGTACTTGTCGACATTTTACGACCCTGCAGACATTACGCGTGCGCCCCCGTTTTCGTTTAGTTTTGATCTGCCCGATGACAAGCTCACGAAGGAGGCACTTGTGGACTTGCTGTGCGAAGACGTCGAGTGCTTCCACCCGGCGTTGATGCGCTCCATGAAGCAGCCTCCGCCTCCGCAAGTGCCAATGCCCATGCTGCCGCGGCCGCCGATGGTCGCTACTGCGAATGGTGGCAACCGGTACTTTGGCACGACAGCGTCGGCATCCTAAGTAGCCCATGCATGAAGAAATGAAGATAACCTCCGCAGTCGAAGAAGCGAAGTAGTAACCAAGAAAGTCGTGAAGTGTAAAGCCGAGTGTAGTGTAGAGTAGTCTTTGCCAGCAAACACACCAATGAAAAGACCTGGCCAGTGAACAAGACGAGGCGTACGAATAACCGTGAAGGAAACGTGCGGCTTTTGTATTTATTGGTCTCTTCGAACGACTTGGAGAGCGCTTGCAGCCACGCACTCTTCGTCGACCGGGGAAACGCCTACCAGACTACGCACTATACAAACAACTCGGGATCTAACGCCAGAAACGATGCCTTCCCTTGGGCGCCTTAGGCGCAGGTCACGCCGCTGGGCTGTCCCTTGCACGAGCCCTTGCTCTTGGCCGAGACCGTGATGCCCGACCACTTCCAGCCGGAGACGACCTTGGCGTTGGCCACGACGTCGTACAGATTGGTGGCCGTGCCGCTGAGCCCCGAGATCGTGATGTCCTTGATCGCCACCTCGCTCGTGGGCGAGCCAGTGTAGCCGCCCTTGGACTTGCTGTAGTCCGAGTGCATGACGATCGCGTGCTTGACGTTCGTGAGCACGTTGTCGATGTACTTGACGCCCGAGACCGAGCCCTTGAGGTCGACGATGGTCTTGATACGGAGGCCGTTGTCGCTGTTGATGATCTTGTTGTTCTGGACCGTGAGCCCCTGGACCGTGTCCGACTCGTCCACCGCGGCACCGCCGATCGAGCCGATCGAGATACCGTGGCCGCCCGAGCACGTGTTGCCCGAGAAAACCGTGTTGACGCTCGACTGCATGGCGAGGCAGTCGTCCTGGTTATAGACCACGTTGTTGGAGATGGTCACGTCGTCGTTGTAGCTCAGATCGAAGCCGTCCGTGTTCTTGGCGAGCCCGTCGCCGGCGCTCGAGTCGAGCGTGAGCCCCGTGAGCGTCGTGCTCGACGAGCGCAGCACGCTGAACGTGCGGAACGGAGAGTTCTTGAGCGTGAAGCCCGAGAGCACCGACTCATCCACGTGGCTAAGCCGGAAGAACACGGGTCGCGTGACCGACTGGCCCTGCTTCCAGTACCACGCGCCCTGGCCGTCGAGCGTGCCCGAGCCCGAGACCTTGAGCTTGGAGCCCGAGAGCAGCACGAGCGGGCCGTCCCAGAGCTTGGTGCCGAACGTCGTCGTGCCCGAGAACGTGATGGTCGCACCAGTCGGGACGTTGGAGAGGTCCAAAGTCTTGCCCGCCGGCACAGTCAGCGACGAGATCACGATGTTGGAACAAGACGCGAGCGACGCCGAGCTCGAGTACGTGCCCGACAGCGTGCACGACGACGCCTCGTCGGCCGCGCGCAGCATCGGCGCGGCGTCCGAGCCGACGGCGGCGGCGAGTACACCGGCGAGCGAGAGGAGCGAGAGCTTCATGGTCGTTTGAGGAGGAGAGGTCTTGATCGGCGGGAGGGGTTTTCAAGAATGAGGAGCAGGTCGACGAGGAAGCGCGAAGGATCAGATGAGAGAGCGACGATGGAAACGATCCGTGCTCACGCTGGTGCTGGATCGCAGGACACCTGACCGGAGGGTGTCCTTGTGGACTGCTAGGGCACTGTTCGATGGGGAGGCCCGCCTATGCGCGATGATCCTGATGGATCTGCGGATGAGAGCGAAGGGTGGATGTCTCAGGGGAGCTGTGTCCAGTTGTAAAGGTCGGAATGACAGCGCGGGTACGTAGAGAGAGGGTGGCCACGCTCAGTCGTCTCTCGCGGCGTGGCTCGTCTAGGACCAAGTTGCAGTGCTTGGGATCCAGATGTCCATCCTCCTCCACAACCACAGCAACACACATCGCCCGCAGCGGACGCCTCGTGATTGCAGATCCCGTGGTGAGCTCTTGAGGAAGCATGACCAGTCCGCTGGCGCTGCGCACGCTCTGTGCCTCTCGTTCTCGCCCCCATGAGATCGTTGAAGCTCTGCCTGTGTGATCATCGTGAGCTCGTGGGGCAGGTTTCCAAGGTTGTAGCCGTTGAGGTGCCAGCTGCCGGTGTGGAAGCTCCTGTGACACAGGGGCACAGGCTGTGCCCCCATGTGGGGATCAGCCATCCGCCTCGGATCGCACGCGTGTACCGAAAATACAAGCGTTCTCACAAGTATGGAGTGCGAAGCTTCGCACTAAATATGCGGTGCGCTGCTCACGCAGCCCGGGTTGTCGTTGCGTCGGACGGTGAACCAGGAACTCCCTGGCTCACACTCACAGCCAGCTGGGTCTCCGGCAAGGGGCACCGACCGCGCCCACCTGTCTCAGCCACATGGGCCCCACGAGCGGCGCTGCACTGGAGTTTGCGCTGCCACACTGTATATCGTCAGGCACGCTAGAGCACCAGTTCGGGATACGTTTGTGGGTCGCCCAACACGACCGTGTTGCCTGCTCGTAAAGACGATACCTGATACGCGCCGACGACGCGGGGCGGCACTGGCGATCGGAGACCACGTGGCTGTGCGATCGGGCCGCAGCACGCACACTAAAGGTATCATTGGGCCGCTTTCGCTGCCGCTCATGCCCTCTGTCGAACGTGATCTCGCGTGGCCGGTGTTGTGTCGGACGTAGGACTCCTCACAGCTCCGACGCAGATATGTGCCTGCCCAGTGTAGCTCCCAGCCCGGCCTTCCGTGCTCTCCGGACGAGCAGGCCAACGCAAGTGCCACCGCGATTTGAGTTCGTGTTGTTGAACCTACGGTAGGGATTATCAGCGACCAGTAACCCCAAATAACATAGTCTACACTCCACCGCCTCAACCTCGTCGCTCGCGTCGCTTTCGAATGTTCTCGAGGCCGCACACTGTGCATCCTCGGACTCTACAGTAGTGTCGTGGCGTCCAGCGGACACTGTCGACCGGGCACCGTACAGCGAAGTCGTTGATTCGACGGCAGGCTGATATGACGGCATGAGTTGTACCCATGTTGAGCACCGCAAGAGTGAAGGTCGCCTACTTCAACGCCGGCGGAGCTTCCTGCTCGAAACTACACGGGGTGCGCCTACGGGTCCACCACGCCTCCCCATCGGACGTAGCCTCCACGCGCCGCGCAGCCCTGTGGTTCCCGTCATTTCCGATTCCTCCGGTACAAGTCCAAGCCGCAAGCCCCTCTTTCTTCCCCAACCCACCCATGTCGACGACGGACGACCCCGCTCGCCCCAAGCTCTTCACGCCCCTGACGCTCGGCGGCCAGCACGACCGGATCGTGCTGCAGCACCGCCTCTCCAAGGCGCCGCTCACGCGCCTGCGCGCCGATGGCGACGGCGTGCTGCCCGCGTACGCGGCCACGTACTACGCGCAGCGCGCGACGCCCGGCGGGCTGATCGTGACCGAGCCGACGAGCGTCTCCCCGCGGGCGCGCGGCGCGTTCGGTGCGCCGGGTATCTTCACGCAGGCGCAAGTCGACGTGTGGCAACGAGTCGCTCACGCGGTCCACGAGAAGCGCGGCGTGCTGTTCATGTCGCTGTGGCACGCTGGACGGCTGAGCCACCCGTTGCTCCAGCCGGACGGCGCGGTGCCCGTGTCCTCCAGTGCCTCCATGCCGCTGGACGCGAACCGCACGGTGCGCACACGTGACGGGGTGTGTTCGATGGTCGCGCCGCGCGCGCTGGCGACCCACGAGATCGCCGGGGTGTGTGACGAGTACCGAGTCGCGGCCGAGAACGCGCTGGTCGCTGGCTGCGGCGGCGTGGAGCTGCACGCCGGCAACGGGGACCTGCTCGAGCAGTTTCTCCACGACGGCGTCAACGAGCGCGCGGACGCATACGGCGGCTCGGTGAAGAACCGCGCGCGCTTGCTGTTTGAGGTGCTGGACGCCGTGCTTACGCGTGTGCCGGCGAGCCGCGTGGCTGTGCGGCTCTCGCCGTTCAGCAAGAGCTGCGGCCAGTTCGACTCGGACCCTGTGGCCACGTACGCGTACGTGCTCCAGCGACTAAGCGCGTACGACCTGGCGTACGTGCACCTCATCGAGCCGCGCGGGTACCACTACGTGGCGACGGATCTGCCCAAGCCGTACGGCGCCACGGCCCTGTTCCGCCCGTTCTACCGCGGCGTGCTCGCGGCCGTGCGCGGGTACGACCGCCAGACCGCGATCGACGTCGTTGGGCAGGGCCGCGCCGACTTCGTCGCCATCGGCCGGTACTTCATCTCGAACCCGGACCTCGTGCGGCGCTTCCGGCTCGGTGCGCCGCTCGCGGCCTACGATCGCGCGACGTCCTACGGCCCCGGCGAGCGCGGGTACACCGACTACCCGTTCCTGGAGGACGAGAGAGAGGAAGGGGAGTGCGGCAGCGATGGCGCACAGGCAGAGGCGTGAGCGGAGTCAGATTCGCTGCTGGGTTTCGAGATCGTTTCCGCGAGAGACGCCTGTGATTCATATTTCGATCAGCATACACTCGCCAATTGCCCACCGTTCCGGCGCAGGATTCGGTACGAGAGCTCGCCAGGCAGCCGGGTTAGTGACGCCTCTTGTCCTAAGAGAACCGATGCATCCGACGGCATCCATGACTTCAACTGAATTGGGTGGCCCGGCCACCCGAAGCATTCTCTCGCACTCCTAAAGTGGTCTCTTGATCGGATGGCTTCTCGTGTGCACGTCCCTTGTCCGTAGAACACCAGCACGGCCTCTTGGCACGCCTTCTCAGGAACCCTGCGCTCGGCCCAACCCCCAGGGCCAGCGCCGCCACAAAGCTCATTCGGCAACTTGCTCTCCGGCGCTCCAACCGCTCGACTCCCTCACCACCAGCACCTTCGCCTCCTCTCCCCAAGAGCCATGAACCTCCACAAGACTCTCTCGTTCGCGGCACTCGCGAGCGTTGTCGCCGCCTCCTCGTCCGTCTCGGCCTCTGGCGGCGGCGGCTGTCCGTTCGGCTACGGCCAGCGCGCCGCCGCCGCCAAGGTCTTTGAGGCCGACGACCTGCCGACGATGCACCGCGCGCTCCACGACAGCGAGCGCCAGCTCCCAGCGCCCGTGGACCACCAAGCCAACGGCCAGGACGACGACGTGCCGGACTTTGCCGCGGTCAAGCGCGACATCGTGGCGCTGCTCACCGACTCGCAGGACTTTTGGCCGGCCGACTTTGGTAACTACGGCCCGTTCTTCATCCGGCTCGCGTGGCACTGTGCCGGCACGTACCGCCGCTCGGACGGCCGCGGCGGCTGTGACGGCGCGCGGATCCGCCACTTGCCCGAGCGCGCATGGGAGGACAACACGAACCTCGACAAGGCGCTCGACCTCCTCGCACGCGTCAAGCTCCAGCACGGGCCGCGGCACGTACCGCCGCTCGGACGGCCGCGGCGGCTGTGACGGCGCGCGGATCCGCCACTTGCCCGAGCGCGCATGGGAGGACAACACGAACCTCGACAAGGCGCTCGACCTCCTCGCACGCGTCAAGCTCCAGCACGGGCCGCGGCACGTACCGCCGCTCGGACGGCCGCGGCGGCTGTGACGGCGCGCGGATCCGCCACTTGCCCGAGCGCGCATGGGAGGACAACACGAACCTCGACAA
>JAMFLL010001913.1:0-12440 GCA_027475725.1 Pythium rhizo-oryzae | reverse complement strand
ACCCATCGTGCTCGGAGAATGGGGAGGCAAGTACCGCAACAGCGGCGACAAGACCTGGCAGAACGCCTTCGTCGCGTACACCAAGGCGAGCTCGTTCGGCTCGTTCTACTGGTGCGTGAACCCGAACTCGGGTGACACGGAGGGTCTGTTGGACTCGGACTGGGTCACGCCGCGCAGCGACAAGTTTGCGATGCTCTCGATCATCAAGGGCACGCCGATCCCGTGATCGCGTTGGTGGGTGAGACTCCATTTTGGGCGCGAGAGAGACAAGAGCGCTTTTATTTGTGTGTGGAACGTGCGTGAGAGTACAGGTAGCCGTTGAAGGCGCAAGTTCTGATTCCTTGAGGTTTTTTCAGACTTGCCTAAAGACTTGAACCTGATACTCTCGGTGAACCAGAACTGAGTTGATGGGATTGGCTTGCTGTGCATAAACAGACCGATGGGGCGTCGAAGGACAGTACTGGAGGTTACGTTTACGGTACCGTGTGGGGTACATTTCCTCTGTGACTCGAGGTTGTGTCTTCCAGAAGAGCCAACAAAGCGGTTTGTGAACTCTGTGGATTGCTTTTGCGCGAGGCGACGGAGGTTGCCTCCAAAGAGTTATACTGTACGCTGTGGCCTGTACTGTACTGTATTCCGTTGTACTGTACGGTGTGGTACGTACAGTGCTGTACTGGCGATTGTGAAACTTAGGTTGCCGAAGGATCCATCGACGGTGGAGGGTGACAAAGGTGTGCTTGGTCAAACGCAACTCAGTGCACTTCCCTCTCTGCTCAGGTGAGGCCGCAAACGCTCCTCTCCCTCACTTCACGTGAAAATTTGGCACGACAGAGAGAGTGACGCAATCCTCCCAAGCACAGTCGGTGTCTCACTCCAGCGAATCGTTCCTTCTGTCGACACGCGCGATGATAGATTCGGTGTGGTCGCCGTGTAGAGTAGGTACTCGCTCCCAGCGTCCGGGAGAGAACAGAGGACGATGGCTATATGAGTGGTCGACACAGTCCGTAGTGGGCAGCATCGTCCCCATCCTTGACGCAACCATCTTCCTGCTGCGTGAGACCATGCGCGAGGTTTCGCTGTCTAAGGATGGTTGCACTGCATGCAGATTCTTGAAGAAGCGTGTCAGCCGCCAAGATCCAGCGATCCAGCGAAAATTTCGTGCTGCAGCAGCAGAGGATGTGTCTGGTCGAAGACTCGGCTCAGCTGGGTCTTTCCTCTTCATCTCAACTGGATCGTATCGTGACGGCAGCACCGTGTATCAGCATCAAGGTTTGGCTCTACCTGAGACGAGCTCGCCATTGCACAATTCACAAGCAACCACGCCAACCACGCCAAACACGCCAGCGACCGGACGTCATGCGTTTTCTCTCAGTCTTGCTTGTAGCGCTCGTCGCCTCGGTCGCGCGTGTGTCGGCCCACGACCACACGTACTCACTCCCGGCGGCGTTTCCCGCCGGTGCACCACTCGCCCCGGACGCGGGGACAAACCATTCGACCAAGTTTGGCATCAATGCTGTCTCCACGCAAGCTACTCCGGTCTTTGCCGCCAAGCTCGACGGCGTCTACATGAACGGCGCGCGCTTCACGTTCAAGGGCGCCAACTTCTTTGGTATGGAGACCAACACCATGCTGCCGCACGGTCTCTGGGGTGGTCCGCAGTCCACGACGATCCAGAAGGTGGCGACGCTGCTCAAGGCCAACGACTTCAACTCGGTGCGGATCCCGTTTGCGGTGGACGCCGTGCTGGGCAACCTTGCTGTCCAGAAGGACCAGATCGGTAACGAAGTCGCGTTGCTGGATAGCTTCAATGGCAAGACGCTCAAGTACCTCGACTTCTTGGACTACTTCATCAAGGTGCTGGGCGACAACAAGCTCCTCGTGCTGCTTGACGCACATGTCCTCTTCCACACCAGCAGCATCGGCGAGCTGTGGTATGACTCGGAAAGCACCAAGGACAACTTTGAGAACGCCTGGAAGATCTTAGCCGCGCGCTACAAGGACACGTGGAACGTTGTTGGGGCCGACCTGAAGAACGAGCCGCACGGCAAGGCCACCTGGGGGAGCGGTGACGTCGCCACAGACTTCCAGCTCGCCGCCACCAAGTGGGCCACCAGCATTCTCGCCATCGCTCCGCGGTGGCTCATCTTTGTGGAGGGTATCCAGAAGTCGAGTCGCGACCAGGCTGCGTTCCCGGCTTTCTGGGGCGAAAACCTCATGGACGTCCAGCGCGCGCCGATCACGCTCCCCGTCGCTGAGCGCTTAGTCTACAGCCCGCACGTCTATGGACCCGATGTCGCCGCGCAGTCGTACTTCACCAACGCGTCCTTCCCCAACAACATGCCCGCTGTGTGGGACCTCCACTTCGGCTTCGTCCAGGGCAAGTACGGACCCATCGTGCTCGGCGAGTGGGGCGGCAAGTACCGCAACAGCGGCGACAAGACCTGGCAGAACGCCTTCGTCGCGTACACCAAGGCGAGCTCGTTCGGCTCGTTCTACTGGTGCGTGAACCCGAACTCGGGCGACACGGAGGGTCTGCTGGACTCGGACTGGGTCACGCCGCGCAGCGACAAGTTCGCGATGCTCTCGATCATCAAGGGCACGCCCATCCCATGATCGCGATCGTGAAGCACATGCGCGCCTTGCGTGAGGATCCTACGTACCGTGTCCCTTTGAGTTTGAATGTGAGAGAGAACACAAAAAAAGAGGTCAAGTCCACTGATACTATCATTGTGGGCTCAGTTATTCGGGGGTGACCCGTGAGGATGATGGGGAGGTGTTGAACTTGAGTGCAAAGCAGTCGTCTTCATCTTCCGGATTGGAGTTCGGCTTGTGATCCTCCGATCCCACATAAATAGTACAAGGGGGTTTGAATGTCAGTAGGATGACGGGCCATCTGACTCGGATGGATACTCTCGAGTTCCGAGAGGATGCAGCAATCAGCGCATGCCATCCGGCGCCCACAGCGTTTCCTCTCTGTGGATATTCGAACTGTTGTACTGTAGAGGAACGATGAATGTGCAATCAGGGCTGATTCACCCAAAGGATGAGTGCTAAGACCACTTGCGATCCTCCACGCCTTTTCATCCGCGGGGTCTTGCAGAAAACGCGTCGTAGTCGTAGCGCCTCGTTACAACTCAAAAAGTGCTATTGGTTTCATGCTTGTCGTGGCCACAGTGGCATCAGTGCCACATCACCCATCGCCCCGTACATCCGCGATCCGCAGGATGCGTCCCAGATTGTGATGGGGGGACACGCTATCGGGCACGCACTAGACAGTACGAGCGGAAACATTGATGGCTGATCTCCAGATGGACATTCGTCACGCGCCGCTTTGTCTCTTCTTCAATGTCATGAGCGACGCTTCCACTGGAGCCTGAACTTCTCAACCCCCCCCCCCCCCCCCTAGACGCACGCTCGAGACACACGTGCGTACGATTAGGCTTAAGGCAATCAAGACGGGCCTGAGCGGACTTGCGGCTCGCTCGCAAAGCGTGAATGCACGTACGCATGCGCGGAAAATTTGGTCTGCAGCAAACCGGGTCACGACGACGCCCGCCAGGAAACTGTTGTTCTCGCAACGCTCAAGATTCGCTTGATTGTTGAAAGACCTGGTCCCACTGGAGCTTGCCAGACTCCCGACGTTTTTGAATACGATGACCAAAGCACAAGGGCTTGTCGGGGCGGTGCCCACGACGGATTCTGCATAACTGTTGTCCGACGTGCGAGCTGGATACATCAGCGGAACGACGTTGGGGATGTAGCTGGCTTCAGAAGCACGGGAAATCGGTCGTTTCCGACACAACAGTATGCGACGATCGTCGTACGGCGGGTGGATCTCTCGTTGGATCTTCAAGTTGTCAATCGACCCCATCTTCCGCGTCATCTCGTCGAAAAATTCCATTCTGAAAACAGCCGCGCAGCCAACTATGCTCCATGTCACCTGTCGACACAAATCTTCGCGACATGGTCAGCCCTTCCTTGGACGTTGGTCCATGTCCTTCATCCGCGGAGGTCGACTGGACAGGGGCACCCACGGTCGCTGTGGCTCGCGCATTGAGACTGTTCTCATTCTTCGATTTCCTTCGCAGAGCCCAAGCCTTCAAGAGCCAAGTCCTCCAGACCGACGCCAAGCCAAGCCAGCCACTCATGAAGATTGCCCAGACCGTTGCGTTCTTCGCCGCCACCGTCGCGCCGCTCGCGGCTGCCCAGCAGGTCGGTACCAGCACCCCGGAAGTCCACCCCTCGCTGCCCTCGCAGACCTGCACGACCTCGGGCGGCTGCAAGACCGAGCAGACCAAGATCGTACTGGATGCCAACTGGCGCTGGCTCCACAACGTCGGCGGCTACACCAACTGCTACACCGGCAACCAGTGGGACAAGTCGCTCTGCCCGGACCCGGCCACGTGTGCCAAGAACTGCGCACTCGACGGTGCCGACTACACCGGCACGTACGGCATCAACGCCAACAACGGTGGAGTGTCGCTGCGCCTCGTGACGAAGGGCCAGTACAGCACCAACATCGGCTCGCGCGTGTACCTCATGGAGAACGACGAGAAGTACAAGATGTTCAAGCTGCTCAACCAGGAGTTCACCTTCGACGTCGACGTCTCGCAGGTTCCGTGTGGTCTCAACGGCGCGCTCTACTTCGTCCAGATGGATGCTGATGGCGGCAAGTCCAAGTACCCGAGCAACGCTGCCGGCGCCAAGTACGGCACGGGCTACTGCGACGCGCAGTGCCCGCACGACATCAAGTTCATTAACGGCGAGGCCAACGTTGTGGACTGGACGCCCAGCAAGACCGACGTGAACGCTGGCTCGGGTAAGTACGGCACGTGCTGCGCCGAGATGGACATCTGGGAGTCCAACTCATTCGCCAACGCCGTCACGCCGCACCCGTGCAACACCAACGGTCAGTACCGTTGCTCGAGCCCCACCGAGTGCGGTGACGACGCCACGAACAACCGCTACAAGGGCGTGTGTGACAAGGACGGCTGCGACTGGAACCCCTACCGCATGGGCAACAAGACCTTCTACGGTCCTGGCTCGCAGTACACGATCGACTCGACCAAGCCGATCACGGTCGTCACGCAGTTCATCACGAGCGACAAGACCGCGAACGGTGATCTCGTGGAGATCAAGCGCTTTTACAAGCAGAACGGCAAGGTCATCCAGACGCCCGCCAACACTTGGAAGGGCATCGACGCGGTCAACTCGATCACTGACAAGATGTGCGGCCAGCAGAAGACGCTCTTCGGCGACAACAACGACTTCGCCGTCAAGGGTGGCCTCAAGGCCATGGGAGAGGCGCTGAAGAAGGGCGTCGTACTCACCATGAGCATCTGGACCGATCATGCCGCGCAGTGCCTCTGGCTCGACTCGACCTTCCCTGTCGACAAGGACCCGTCGGTGCCCGGTGTCGGTCGTGGCTCGTGCCCGACGACCAGCGGCAAGCCGAGCGATGTTGAGGCGCAGTCGCCCGGTGCGACCGTCAAGTACAGCAACATCCGTGTTGGTGACATCGGCTCGACGTACAACTGAGATGAGCTGACTAAGACATCTCTGACAGACGGACTGAGACGCTGAACTGACTTGGTAACTCCTGAGGCGGTTGCAGCAGTTGTGTGTTTGCCTTATTGAATCCGGTAGCTTTTTGGAGCTTTGGTGACGTATACCCGCGCGCTTAGAGGTAAGGGGAGTTAAAGTGCCTTCGGGTCCCATGAATATTGATTGATCGGAATCTTGCGTGTATCTCGACTCCTTGGTTTTCTTCATCACACAAAGTTTGACTCAGCAACGCAACGTTTCCATCGATCGAATAGCCAACGATGCAACCGCTATTGGCATAGATATCGCAACGAAAGTTGAGAGACGTGGGTCTTGGAAGTAAGCGTTTCGGCCCGGTCGACAGTTCGTATCCTACTTGTGGCTTGCAATTTTGAATCCACCGATCACGCAAACTTGTAACAGCCCCGTTACACTCCGTCATGCACCAAGAACATTGTAGATGACAATGCGATGTTCCCAAGCGCGCAAGAGATATACAGCGACACCAGAAACACGCCCATATTCCGGGGTACCTTGAAGGAGATGCCAAATGAAATCTCCACGGTTGTGCACACGAAGTCAACGAGCAGCTCGATGAACACCTGAAATGCGATCACCTCAGCATACATGAACGAAAGTCTGGAAGGCGGTCCTTCGGGGGTTGCAGCGTCGATCGCAAACTTGGGGTGGCCGTGGAAAAAGTGATATATGGACAACGAGCAGCCAATTGCAATATACTCGGCATGCATATCCTACATAGTACGCCAGAGAATAGGTGAGTTTTCATCCAACTTTTCGATGGGATTGGAGATACGTACTGCTTGTGCTTCCGCTGCTTGTAGAGCTAGTCGTCGAGATTTCCATATGTGGAACTGAAACTCTGAGCAAGATTGGACAGACTCCTCAATCTCGGATGCAGTCGAGATCTCTGTCCCTGGGTTGAATGGCTGAACGACGTTGGATGACAAAAAAATCGTGCGCTTCCTCGGAACTTCACGTTCTCGCCATCGCTTCCGAATAAGCATTTTCAACAAGAGTGTTTTGCCCACGCGTACTACAATCTCGAAAACTGCGAGTGCCACCGAGCCCAACCAACGTAGTTGGTACGTTGAAACCCCCGTTCGATACGAGGTAGCTGCGCTGTCGAGTTGGCTCGCGCGAAGGAGTAAGATGCGAACTTGCGTGTCGATGAGCACGGTGGGAATAGCAATCATCGCATGCATGCGCTCAATTTGAATCCGTTTTCTTTGCATCGCTGAATGGATTGTTGCTTCTTGCATCAAAAGCTTGACACCTAGGCTAATAGCCGAAAATGCAAACAAGGATCCAGTTGAATGGAGGTCGAGCTGGGCAGCACCCTGGACGTATGCGATCCCAATGTACACCGAAATAAGCATGGACATGTTCTTCAGAAGAAGCCGACGCCACGATGAGTTGAGCACAATCGCTCCGCGCGCTTGACCTTCAACCGTTAAAGTCTCGAAGATGTGTTGAACTTCTTGAATGACCCTTGTCCTGTAAACGTGTGAGATGATAACTGTGACGCAGAAGTATATCTTGAACTTCCGTGCTCCGGGGATCCAAACGAAGAACGCGTAAGTCACTCCAACACTTGACACAACTGCGATTGCGAGCCAGTGGATTGTGCGCCGAAGCAGCATGCCTACACACCACCACCATTTGACTCTTTTCTCCGGACACGACACCAGATGTGCATGCAGTAGGCTGGCGCCGTGCAAGGCTGTGTCTACGATTCCGATTAACACTGCCGTCCACGCGATCGTCGCGCAAGTAAAGGATAGAATAGGCTGGCTAGTCGACGATGAGCCTGAGAATATGTTTCCCAATGTGATCAGATACGTGGCGCACCATGATCCCGCCACTGCAATTGCGGAATTATGAACGAGGTTGAGGATCACGGGAGCTGCTTGTTTGAATGCTGGTGCGCGAGCCGCTTTTGCTTCCGCCTGCATGTGCTCACCACTCTTCCTTCCAGAGTTGGCGTCTTCACAGCCGACATGCTCGCTCCGCGTGGGAGCGGGAGCTACTAGAACGGCACTCTTCATCAAGCGTCTGAGATCGAAAGTAGCGTGAACTTAACTTCGCATCGTCGCCGACTTGGGCTATTTCACACACGCCAGTCGGTACTACTATTCTTGGAGAATGCTGCGTCTCGTCACAGAGTCGATGCGATGTACTGAGTTATCGTGGAGCACTTGTAGTCAACTCGCCAGTGGCTTGATTCTTCTCGGACTGCATGACTTGGTTTATTGGGATTGGTGGCCTCTTCGTTTTTGCAAGTGCGCATAGGCACTAGCTGTGAGGCTCAAACAGATCCAAAGTGGCCGAGCAGCTCTCAAATCGTCGCCGTCGTCGTGCGATGCAACTCTCACGAAAAACGCCGCATAAACTCAGGCAACTGATAACCGGCACGGATCGAAAGCCCACAGCAGGCCTTCGACGAGCAGGCAAGCTGGTCGATCCAGTTCATGACCTCGGATATTCTGCTGGAGTACGCGCCAACTATCACACGACTAACTTCACTGACTCGAACAATATGACACTGATGAAGACGATGTACTGGTGTCGCACAACTTGCAGCATCAACGGGTGGCGTATCACTTTCACACTTCAATTGCACAAGTTCTCATGATTAGCTAATTCCCTGGCCATCACAATCATGTAAAAGCGCTTCATGCAGCGACTTGCCGATGAGACCGAAGTCGGAATGAATCGAAGAACCGGACGATTCTCCCATCTTGACACCGCTCGATGACATTCACTGGGACTGATGGCGGCGTATTTCGATCTTCCAAAATCACGTAGCTTGTGGCCACATCAGACGTACCCAAGACGTCACACTCTGACAAAGCCCAGAATCCACCATAACGTGATGTGCTTGTGCTCTCCTCGCTCTCTGGGGCCTTCACGTAATGGAGACTGTTCTGGAATTCTTCTTGATGGTCATCGTACTCATCGGCGGTGGATACACGCATTTCACAAGCAAGCGGACGACATAGGTGCACTTCCTGGTTAGATCGTGGTTCAACCTCGATGTTTCGGCTCAATCCAAAGATCGATTTCACGAAGAATTTTGCGGAGCTTCTCCATTGTCGCTGCTTCTGGCAAAATCGATCCCACCGAGTTCTTCTCAACAGCACAGGTGCATTTGAGCTTGTCGTATCGCATTCACTTGCGCTGTTTGCGTCACTGGAGTCGTCCGAGATCAGCGATGGGAGTGAAGAAATCGAGCTCCTTGAAGAAATCGAGCTCCTTATGACTGAGACGGAATCATCGTCGGGTTCGTGTTCGTCTTGGTTTCCGATGCAGTAATCCTGTTGGAAACATTGTCCAGGAGGTTCGTCGTCGTAGTCATCGATCGGCTCCAAACCAGCTCGGTCAAAGAAGTCAGCGATCTCAAATGCCTTCTCCGCAGCATCATGAATCTGGGTCATGTTGAGAAGCTCCACCAGGATTGACCACTCCGGACGACATCCAGAGCCCGCGTGAAGCTTTGCTTGGGCATTGATGGCGTCGACCAGCACGGAAATCGCGAGGTAGATCTCGCCCTGGTCGATCAGTTCTTGCGCCGCATGGACCGCCGTCGATTCTCTGGGCCTGGATTCGCTGCGACGGCTTGAGCACATGTTCACAGCTTGGAGATTGCATTCGTCTGGTGGGCTTGAGTTTTGTGTTCATCCGCCGTTGCCGAATCCTATATATATTCATCACGTGAGGCCAGACGCGCGCTATCCCATGGTCATTACCGCATCTCACCATTTCGGCGGGATACCTCATGCGGCTGGAACGGCACCAGCGGTGGCCAGCGCCCTTGTGCGTTGTCGCCGGGGTCTGCGCCTGCGTCTCCAACCTCTTCAACATGGCATTTCTTCTTGTTGAACCAAAGCTTCCAATCCGTGGGGCGGTCTTCTTGTCATCCATTCCCACATACAGAGCCATTCGCACAAAGCGCCGCAAACACGAGCACGAGCACGAGCATGATTACTATTCGGCGCTATAGAGGGCAACGCGCTTGATCCGGCGGTGCGCTGCGTGGAGCGCCTCGCGCGGCCACCGCATTCGCCACCAAATTCCCTCTTGTGTGTTCCGCCCCCCAAATTCAAAGAGCGAAAGCGAACTTAACCTATTTGCGAACTTAGTAGAATCTCCGTCAAATACCGGTACAACCGGTATGCACAGATTCAACACTCATTGGGTCGGTTTGGACGACTCGCCGCCGGTCGAGGCGCCGAGCGGCAGCACGTACGTGGCACCGCCGTTGCTGCCGAGCCGCGTCTGCTGCACGCTCGCCACGCGCATGATAGGTATGGCGACGGTGCCTCTCGAGACCGACGAGCTCTTTGAGGCCGACGAGCTCTTGGCGTCCTCGTTCAGGCGCAGTATCTTGGGAACGAGCATCATGGCCATCACGACCGCCGTCGAGAGCAGCAGCGCGCTCGCGAGCAACACATAGAACGCGGCGGCGGCCATCTCGACGACGTACGCGAGCGGCAGCACGACGAGGCAGATGACGAACACGACCACGCTGGACGCGAAGATCCAAACGGATTCTTGGAAGTCGCTGGATACGTTGCGGACGAGGAACGACAGGTAGAGCCAGAGGAAGCGCACGAGCGCCTTCCAGAACAGAACCACGGCCGTGAAGAGGAAACTGCCCGACTTGCAGGTGACGGGGTCGACGTCGCCACGGAATTCACGCGCGGCCACGGTCGTCGTGGTTGTCTCGGGGAAGTCGACGACGAACCAGCCGCCAAGGATCAGCACGTCGACCGTCACCAAGACCGCAAAGACCTTGCGCATCATGCGCATGGTGATGGCCACACGTTTCATGGCCGAGCGGAAGAGTACGCGGTAGGCACGGAGCGACTTGACAAAGAGCGAGCCGAAGATCGTCGTGATGCCCAGCGAGCTGGCCAGCGGCCGCGCGGCGCAGAGCGCGTGCGAGGGCTTGCCGGCGTACAGGATCGCGGCGACGCACACGAGGATGCCGCTGAGTAGCATGAGAATGAGCATCTGGTACTGCGAGCGCTTGACAATCGGCTTCTCGCGTTCGACAAATACAAACACGACCGCGGCGATGAGCACGGCGATGAGCGTGCCCGAGATCGCGAGCATCGCGAAAAACGAAAGTGACGACGTCGGCATGTACTCGCACTCGACCAGCACGTCTGCGGGCAGCGAGCCGCTGTTCGCGCACTCGAGCGACTTGCGGGGGTCGACTGGATCCGGCAGGAGCCAGTTGTAATTGTAGAAGCTCGCGTCGCACTCAGGCTTGGAACGTACCCAGTCGCGCCACTTGGCGGTGTTGCTCTGGATCCACTCGCACGATCGGCTCGTGACCAGCAGCGCCGGCAGCTGCGTGAGCTCGCCGTCGCAGTTGTACGGCTGCGACGTGTTGTCTGGGTGGGGCTGCGTCCACACGAACGAAACCACGCGCCGCGAGTCGTTGCATACTGTGACGGTGTATCGTATGTGCGAGTCGAACGAGCACAGCGGCAGGCGCTCCAGCCGTAGTGACTAGAAGGGGTAGTACTCGCGCGCCCACTCGCATGTTGCACGGAGCGTTGGGTCGGGTTCGGCGGCATCGTTGGACGCGGTCAGGTACTTGCGCAGCAAGTCGTTGATATCGATCTCCCGGAGCGTCAGCTTGGACAGTAGGTGCTCGGCCGGTGTGCCCTGTAACCGTGATGCGACATACTTTGCGAGCCTGTTCGCCGCTCAAATCAACAATCGACGATTGTGTTCAAGTTGCCAAGAATGACGTTCATTTGGCGAGGCGAGAACGATTAGGCGTCCATAACGTTATGGAGCTGTTCAACGAAGTACTGGATATCTTCCATCTGAATCTCGAGAACTGCGCTCGAGAAGCCGTCTTGTCTAAAGTTTGCGCCTGTTTCGCCGGCAGCAAGACGGAAAGCTGTTCCAAGGGTGCTGTTTAGCAAGAATACAAGGAGTTAGTTCGCGAATCGGAATCATCAAAACGCACCCATACGTACTTGCGATGCACCTCGCCCGGGTTGTTTGGGCACGTGATACCAACGACGAGGAAGCAATTCTGGCTGGGGTTCCGAGTGATCAGAACCAACGGGACGATTGGTTTTTGTGCGACCTCTTCAGCCTCATCTTCACCTTCATCGCCACCGTCACTGCTCTTCTTCTTCTTCTTTGAGATCGGAACCCCGCCCCACTTGCCACTCGAGCGATGGACCCTCAAAAGGAAGAGCGCAAGTTGAGTGAGCACGTTCGGGTTGGCGAACAACTCCTGTTCACGCTCGGGAATGTTGAGGCACACGTAGCGGAAGTGCTTCACACGGACAATCAGTTTTCGTTCCATGATAGAGATACCAACTCGGACGATCGCCTGTTTCAACTCCATCGCAACCTTAATACCCGACTCCATCAGGGCACTGGATGACACTGAGCGACATGACAGTGCGGTGGTGGCCATGAAGAAGTTCTGGTGCTTGAAATCACGAAGATCTTCAACTGGTTCAGTATCACCACTGTCGCCGTCCTTCGATGCGACCGGAATGATCCCTTTGGAGTCAATGTTGTACGCACTGTTCACGGGCTGCTGTAGAACACCTTTTTGGTGGTGGTTTTCAGCTTGGAACACAGAGGAAATGTACGTCTCTGGCGCCTCGAGCAACGCATGGAGACCGTGGACCGCGTCAGCTGCACCCAACAGGTACTGGAACGCGAACTGCCGCTTGAATGATCCGTAGAAGATATCATCCAGTCCAAACTCAGGTGCGATTTCCTGGATCTTGTCGCGTAGTTGCTGCTTCATCTCGAGCGGCATGTACGTGAACTTTTGCTGACTCTGTCTGAGAGAGAAGCCCATGCGAGCGAGGAACACATGAAGCGTGGTCTCA
>JAMFLL010001910.1:0-12462 GCA_027475725.1 Pythium rhizo-oryzae | reverse complement strand
GAAGCCCAAGAACTACCTCGGGCTCGCGCCGCAGTTCTTCCGGCTGCTCACGACCTCGTCCAACAACTGGATGCTCATCAAGGTCGTCAAGCTCATGGCTTCGCTCGTGCCCGAGGAGCCGCGACTCGCGCGCAAGCTGCTGGACCCGCTCGCGACCATCATCCAGAACACGCCGGCCAAGTCGCTGCTGTACGAGTGCATTGCGACCGTCACGACCGCGCTCATGTACACCAAGAAGGCGGACGGCAGCCAGCCGCGCAACGTCGCGGCCGTCGTGCGACTCTGTAACGACCACCTGCGGCGATTCATCGAAGACGCCGACCAGAACCTGCGGTACCTCGGCCTCGTGGGGCTCAGCAACCTCATGGAGTCGCACCCGTTCGTGATCGGCGAGCACCAGCAGCTCATCATCGAGTGCCTCGCGGTCGACGATATGACCATTCGTATGCGCTCACTCGAGCTGCTCGTGGGCATGGTCACGCCCGACAACGCCGCGCAGATCATCCGCGAGCTGATGCGCCAGACGCTCTCGGCTGATGGCCACTACCGCCATGAGCTCATCAAGCGCATCCTCTACGTGTGTTCGGTCAACAAGTACGAGAACATCCACGATTTTGACTGGTACATCCACGTGCTCGTGCAGCTCGCGCGCGTGCCCAGCAACACGGCGTTCACGTTGGACCCGGCGAGTGCTGGCAGCGCCGGTCTGAAGAGCAGTATCTACAGCGACGACCCGGCGTCCAAGTCCCACGGCATTGAAGTCGCGCGTCAGCTCATCGATATTGCGGTCCGTGTCAAGAGCGTGCGCAGCGTCATGGTCGACAACATGATTGATCTGCTGCTGGAGAAGGATGCGCTCAGCGGTCCAGGTGCGAGTACGTTGTGTGAAGTGTACTACGCCGCTGCGTGGATCACGGGCGAGTACGTCACTGAGTACTTGGACGACACGGACGACGATGAGGAAGATGAAGACGACGAAGACGACGAGAAGGAGACCGAGGAAGAGAAGCTGGAGCACATCCAGGATCTCGTGGACGAGATGTTGCAGCCGCGCACAACGAGTCTGCCTGCCCACGTACAGACCGTGTATGTGCAGACGCTGCTCAAGTTCGTGACGGCGATGGCCGATCGTGCCGATGACGCGTCGCTCGAGAAGCTCGCCGAGCTCGTGCTTGAGCGCCTTCCAGCGTTTATCCAGAGCGAGCACGTGGAAGTTCAGGAGCGTGCCGTTTCGCTCCAGCAGATCCTGCTGTCCCTTGGCCTGGGATACGGTGCTCTCAGCGCGGACGAGCGTGCGTCTCGTGCTTTCGACAGCAGCATCTCCCTCGATTCGTCTGCGCGCGTGGGCATCCTGAGCAGCTACTTCACGGAACGATTGGCGCCGGTGGGTGCCAAGGCTCAGCGTAAGGTGCCGATGCCAGGCGACTTGGAGCTGGACGAGCCGTTCAGCACAAGCGAGGCCAACTTCTTGGAGTCTGGTGGAGACTTTTCGTCGTTCTCCAACGAGGACGACCTTGAAGTATCATTTGTACAGCAGCAGACTAGTAGCCACAACACAAGCGCGTACAGTGGAATCGACTCACCGCGAAAGAAGAAGAAATCGTCTCGCCACCGTCGCGGTTCATTCGAGTCGAACTCGGGATCTAGTGACTCGGAAGATGAAGATGCCAAGGCCGAGCGTGAGCGTGAGCAAGAGCGAGAGAAGGAACGACTGCGCAAGGACCCATTCTACCTCTCGGGGGCCAACAAGGGGAACTCCAACGATCTCCTCAGTGGCAGCGTACGTGCCCTATCGTGGACTTGACTGACATCTCTTTGAAGCTGACAAGACGTTGTGTGTGTGAATTTTGTGTGACAGGGTTTCGCCAACATCATGGACGCTCTCGACGCCTCCAATAAGAAGAGCAAGAAAACTTCCAAGAAATCCCGTAAGCCCAAGTTCGTTGTGGAGGACGACATGATGCCGGACGGCGCTGGGTCGAGCGAGGAAGATCGTCGACGATCGCGCAAGAAACGTGTCCAGGAGGTATGTGTGCTCCATGATTGCTGTGCGTTGGGACAAAATGGACGCTGACTTGACCATTTTCTTTTTCAGGATGATGAACTGGCGGCTGTTGACCTTTCAATGCCGCTTCGTGACGACGAGCGGATCCCGGATGAACACCTCTACCACCGCAAGACCCGTGAGCACGATGTCGAGGAGAGCGACAAGAAGAAGAAAAAGAAGAAGAGCAAGGACAACGATGACAGCTCCAAGAGCAAGAAGAAGCACAGCAGTAAGCACCGCAAGAACGACGAGGACGAGGACGATGGGTCTCACAAGAAGAAGAAGAAGTCGTCTTCGAAGCGTCACGAAGACGAAGCCAAGGAAAATATTTATGCGAACGACAGCTCCGAGGGGGAGAAGCACTCGCGTAAGAAGAAGAGCAGCAGCAGCACGGTGCACAAGAGCTCGTCGTCTCGAAAGTCTAAAACAGAGGAGGGCGAGTCGTCGGCACTCAAGGAGAAGAAGTCCTCGTCGTCGAAGAAGAAGAGCCACAAGGACAAGAACGCCAAGTCGCAAGCGAACGACGAGCCGCTCCTGCTCTTTTAGGCTACTACATAGTATGCACACCAGCAGACACGGCAGTGTACGTAGGTGAGGCCCAATGGCTCGCTGGTGTGTGTCCTTCCCATACAGTTACTTTCCGATTCCCCTCGCATCTCCCAGCGAAGAAGTAAATGCATCATTTTTGTGAACCGGGTGTGCCACTCTGTTTCCCATTACCGTACTCCAGACATTCGCTACGCAAACTGGGACTAAAAAGCGTTCCACCACGAGTTGTTTCCACAAACCTTCCTCCAAGCGGTCGTGAGGATAGCTTTATGACGCGGTTGGAAAGTGGGAAGAACGGGGACTGGCCTGCTTGGAAGGATGGGACCGAAGATGCGTCGAACTTCAATTTGCGGCCAGCAGATCCACTTTGATATCTAACTTGTGAGGTCATTTGTTATGCGCCTTCGAACATCTGGATGTTATCGAGTTGTTGAATACGTTACAAGAGGTTGACTAGAAATCGAGGGAGCTTAAGCCTGAACTGGACTGGATTGATGACGCGGGCCACAACGAACCTTGGCTAGTGAAGGTGGCGTGCGAGCGCGAGTCCAGCGAGTCCCGCGGAGGGAAGTCACAACGAAGAATCTCCAGAAGCAACGCAAGAGAGAAGCTCGCATCCAGTCTCACGCATGGAGTCACGCGGGGGGAACGTGGCGGCCAACACCATCGCCGTCGACGACGACGCCATGGGGTTGGCCGCCGACGACGGGCTGACTGCGGCCGATCGTCAACGTCTTCTGCTCAGAGCTCACGCAGCTGAACTCGATGCCAAGATTACTAGGCTCGACGGCGAGTTTTCGGACGCGATCGCCGCCAACGTGAACAAGTACCGCTTGACGAGGGATCTGATAGAGAAGGAATCGGTCCGGATCCGTCTGGATGCGGAGAAGAAACACGAGGACGCTACGATGGCTGCCCAGGCGAAGCGTGGACAAGTGCTCAAGGACCACGAGGAAAAGAAGGCCGCTATCAGCCAGGTTCACGAGAGAAAGATGGACGAGCTCGAGTTTGCCGCTGCCCAGCAGAAGTCCGAGAAGCCGGATTACGCGGCGCTGGTGACGGAACTGCTCCAACAGAACGAGAAGAAACTCGCGGACTACAGAGCCGAGCTGAACGTCAAGCTACATGAGAAGATTGATAGGATTCAGCGAGACGAACGAGCTGCCGAAGACGACCTGCTCGCTCGCCGCTCCACGATTGCCAAGTGCACTGAGGAGGCCTTGGACGCGTTGGAATCCGAGACGGCATCCAGCCTTGCCTCGATTGACGAGCAGCAGACACACCACCAGGAGAGTTACAAGCGCGAGTACGAGGCCGACAAGACAAGGTTCGAGGCTGCTGTCGCCCAGGCGCACGCCGCCTTTGACGTGGAAATCGTCCGAATCATGAATCAGCCAAAACGCGATTGAGAGAATGAATCCGAGCCAAGGCAGAGGGAGAAGACGATCGACTCGACTGTAGGCTGGAGTGAGTGGTATTAGCTCTTCTTCGTAGCGCAAACGGCACCATCAATAACGTTGCGACGACCGCCGACGACACCGATGAGTTGTGCTGATGGTTGTGGACCATGAAACCAGAGTGAGAACCCGACAGCTCCCATGGTCTAGTTTGAGGGGAAACCCGCCATGCATGTCTCCATTATTCAGTGTGCAATCTGTGCTTCTTCTGCTTTACATAACCAAATGAATGTCATCACTTTGTGGTGTGCCCTGGTGAGTCCTACACCTATTCAATCAAGCAGAGTGATGAGATGAGCTGAAAGGTGGCAGAGACTGACTGACTGACAATGTTGGCGTCCATGGCGTTACATCTGTGTGAACTGCTACAGCAATACGTTGAGGAGTACTTACGGGGGTTGGTGGGGCCAGTAAACACTCATCGGTACCGTCGCGTAGGTATCGAGTAACGATCGCTCCGGAAGGTGGCAGAGAACGGAGTGAGTATACCGTAAGGAGTGGATACAATGCGTCAGAAGGACTTGCGCGTACTGGAAGAGTCGCACCGCTCAGAGCGAATAAGCACCAATCCGACTCGTACGCATATCAAAAGTTGTTCATTCATCAATCACCCCGGCAGCTTCTATTTCTTGGTCTTGACCTTCTTGGCCGGCTTGCTCTCGGCGTCCTTGTCGTGCTTCTTGCTGCTCTTGCTCTTCTTCGTGGGCGTGGGCTCGGCGACGGCAGCGTCCTCCTCAACAAGCGCTGATCGCTTGAGCTCCTGGCGGTCCTCGACCAGCGAGAAACACCGCGTGAACGGCTTGCCGAGCGTGAACTTCTTGCGCTCCTTGGCCTGCGGGAACGCGTTCACGAGCTGCTGCGTGAGCAGCACGTCCTCGGTCTGCAGGTTGTAGCTCTTGCCAGCGTGCTTGACCGAGCTCACGACGGCGCCAGCCGAGGCCGCCTCCTTGCCGACCTTGAACGACACATTCGCGAGCGCCGACGCGTCCACCTACTCAACAAATCCCAACCTTTTACGTTAGAGACGGACGTAGCTGCCCATCGTTAAGGTGGTACGTACGTTCTTAGGCAGCTTGAAGAACCAGAGCTCCTTGTCGCCCGAGAGGATCGACTCGCGCGTGATCGTCGAGCTGCCCTGCACGGCCTCGAAGCCCGGCGGGATCTCAAACTCCCTGTCCAACGAACACACCCACAAACGATGCATATAGACGTCAGTATCAGCTCCTTCCAACGGATCAAACGTGTGGCCACGCGAACGTACTCGTCCTCGGACTCGGACTCGTCGTCGGTGCCCGACTGCTCGCTCACGCGCGCGGGCGCGTCGCGCTCGTCGTCCGAGCCGCTCGCGCTGCTGGCGGAGGACGACGCTTCCGACGCGGGCGCGGGCTTCGTGGCGCCGCTGCGGCCGCCGCTGAGGTTGAGCACTTTCTTCGCCATCGCCGTCGCTTTGTGGGTCGCGCCGCCAGTCGGAACTGCCGCTGGCGTCGCTTCCTGGTGACGATGATTGGATGGAGCAACATGCACCGGCCGTACCTCTCCAGTTTCGACCAATGAGATCGAGCCGTAGAGTAACCCAAGGGTATATTACGTACCCAGTGCCCATTTCAAGGTGGTCTACATGATCTTGGAAGAATGGGTACGGCTCGAATGCGTATATTCGTAAATAGCAGCTTGACAGTTTACACGTTTGAAATGATTTTCCTTCCTTCCGCTTCAAATCAAATCCACGAGAGATGGGCACCAAGCGCGCGCTCGGCGACATGCCAGCGCCATCACCGTTTGCGCCGCACAAACACCGAGAGGAAGATGGAGCACCACTCCAGCGCATCACACGCGTGCTGGAGAGCGTCACGCGCGTCGCCGACACGTCACGTGGACCTGCGGGTCCGACACACGCTTCCAGCTTCCCGCTGTGGCGTTCAAAGCGCAAGGAAGAGACGACGACGAGAACAAGCCCGAGCTGTCGCTGCCGCTGCGTCCCGACGACATGAAGCTCGTCAAGGCGCGCGGTGTGGTCTTGCAACGCTGCGACGGCACCGACGTCGCGTGGGACGTGCGCGGCGATCTCATCGAGTCGCGGAATCCGTCGTGGCATGAGTTTCTGGACGAACAACTCGTGCGGATCCGTCGGCGGTTTGGCGTATTCGAACATGAAGAGGTGGAGCTATCACTGCGCAAGATGGTGCTAGCAGAGACGGACGGGCTGCTACATTGTGAGCCAGAGGACGATGTGTCAATACGTCCGAGCGGCGCGTTCGGGACGTTTGTGGTGGTTATGGCTGGGTCCTTTGAGGGGGGTGAGGTCGAAATCCTACAGGAGAAGCAAAACAACGGTGCATCAGAAGACCAAGACGAGGGTGACCTCGATGACGAGGATGACTACGATGACGAGGACAGGGATTCGTTTTGGTGGCCAGACGACCGTGAACACGATTACTGCCTCTCATTCGCAGCCTTCTACGACCACTGCCAGTGTGATCCATATCCCCTGATAAGTGGCTCGGCACTGTGTCTGGTGTATGATCTTGTTACGAGCCCGCGGGATGTCGACTTTCTCCGAGGACCTGAAGTGGTGCAGCGCTGTGTCGATGCAGAATTGTGCAGTTACTTTCAAGTAATGTCGGAGTCAATGGCGAAGCAGCTCAGGATCAGTGCCGACGCGTGGCAGACAGTGACGGAGTTCGCAATGGATCGCAACTTTGTGTACATCTTGCAGGGCAAGGAGTACGAAGATCGGAACAAGAAGTTTGAAGATCTCAGGTATGACGACCAACTGGTGGCAGAGAGTCTCGCGACGTTTTGTGCTCGGAACAACGGTGCATACGTGCTGTACCTCGCACGTGTGCACTGCTCTCGTTCTGATACTGCCAGCTCTAACCCAGAGAGTTCGGAGAGAGTGGAGAAGACCGGCACGACGAGCATGTCGGTAGCCCTCAGAGCTCCGTGGATTACGTTGGGCGAATCAAGGTCAACGCCGTTCCCTCCACTGTACGTGAATCTTCACCAGGAACTCGCACCATTAGGCCGACTGGCATCGCTCCCTCTCGGACGATACGGCCATCTAAACGATGAGGTTGATATCGATATTGCGGAAGAACTATACGGTTCACGTGGTGTGCTGAGATGTGTTTTGCACACGACCTATGCCTTAGTGGTGCGGCCGGCATTGGTCGAAGCGAGCCAACTCACAAAGCTACCGATTCCAGAAGCCCTCGAAATACTCAGACTCAAGCTCTCCAACTCGCGTGAGGACGCCCTCCGCTAACGCCAACGAGTCATTTCGTACAGGCCCGAGTGGAATGCTGACCCTGATCCTTCGGAAGGGTTACCTTCCTTCGTCAATCTTCTTGTCGAGATCAATAATCTTCCACTATTCACTGACTTCCTGCTGACTCTTGGATTGTGCAGCGTGGACGAGACTGGGACGCTCAGAGAAGCTGTTCGGCATTTTTGGATGGGACGCATGTGAAGAGATATTATCAAGCGACTGCTCTCTGCGCCAAAGCTGCACAGCCGCGTCAACTTACTTGTGTCAGTCATTGACTCGTGTGAAGGTCCCGATCGCGTCAACAAGCTTCTGGACAATTTGCTTTCTCTTCACCCGTGGACTGACGCCAAAGTCGCCCCACGGACTCATATTCGCGTCAGACGACGGTATATTTCTGCAGGAAGCGATTTTCGTCAACTGCTAGATGTCATTAACCAGTGGTGCCCCCAACGATTTACTCCCGTCGTGTCCGTGAAGGATCATCGCAAGTTAGTGAAAGTTATTGTTCCAGCGATGACCTCCTTTGTGGAAGCAAACCCGACGGATGCACAAGCTTGGCATGCACTGCTTCACGTTCGAAGTTTACTCAAAGCCAAGGCGCCTGAGATTTGCAACGATGCGTGGGCACAGGTTCGTATCGAGCATCAGTGCGGTGTTTGCAGCGAGATTCAGGCATTCCTGTCATCCACGGCCACCGAGATAGTGGTGCAATGCACACAACCCAAGCAAATCAAACACGTCAAGACAGTGCTCAAGAAGCATTTGGGCGGAGTCACCGAGCTTGTCATCGATCCAATTGGCAGCACTGCTGTTAGGCTAACGAAGCTACCTCCCGATGACATGCTGCACTATCACCTGACGGAGCACGAGAAGCAGATGCGACGCCTGCTGGCTCGAAGCGACCGGCCTCAACTACTAGACGCCACTCTGGAAGCCACCTCCTCGCCGTGACGACCAGCCGACACTTTGACGCCGGCATGACCTTGAGGTTGCATTGAGGCCTTCACGTGCGAACGGGCTTCTCCAGTTACCACAGATGGTGCCGGTCGGCAGCCAATAATCCTCTGGCGCGACCTCGCGAGAGGCGCGGTTGCTACTTCAGCTGAGCGCATCCCTTGAGGATCGTAAATCAGTCTATTTCTACAATTTATGAATATCTAGCGTCTTCTTTAGAAGTTTCCCAGTTTTGCTTCCATTTTCCCGCGTCTGCGCAGTTCCCACAATCAAAATCAGGGTGAAGGTGGCGATGACCAACAAGCGCGCGCGCGGCGACCGGCCGGCGCCCGGCGCGCCGCACGGACACCTAGCGGTCGATGAACACGACAAAGCGTCACTCCAACGCATCACGCGCGTACTGGAGAGCGTCACGCGCGTCGCCGACACGTGGGGAAGCGGCTCCAACTCGCGCTTTCCCCTCCCGGCCATCGCGTTCAAATCCCAGGGAGACCGTGACCATTCCAGCGACAGCAATAATGAGCCCGAGCTGACGCTGCCGCTGCGTCCCGACGACATGAAGCTCATCAAGGCTCGCGGTGTGGCCTCGCAGCGCCACGAGGGCGCTGACGTCGCGTGGGACGTGCGCGGCGATCTGATTGAGTCCCGGAATCCGTCGTGGCAAGAGTTTCTGGACGAGCAGCTCGCGCGTATCCGTCGGCGGTTCGGCATTTTCGACCATGAAGGGGTGGCGCTGTCGCTGCGCAAGATGGTGCTGGCGGAGACGGACGGGCTGCTACATTGTGAGCCAGACGACGATGCGTCGATCCGGCCGAGCGGTGCTTTTGGGACCTTTCTGGTGGTATTACCTGGGTCTTTTGAGGGTGCTGAAGTTGGGGTTCTGCCGAACGAAGAGGACGAAGAAGAGTATGAAGACGACTTGGGCGTGTCGTACTGGTGGCCGGCTAACCGTGAGCACGCGTACTGCATCTCGTACGCAGCCTACTACGACCATTGCAGGCGCGCCACCTACCCTGTGACAAGCGGCTCGGCGCTGTGTCTCGTGTTTGATCTTGTGACGAGCCCGCGGGATGTGGACTTGCTCAAGGGGCCAGAAATGATACAGCAGTGTGTCGACCGTGCGCTGGTGGATCACTTCCAAGTTGTCCCGGAGCCGCTGGTGAAGCGACTCAAGATCAGTGCGGACGCGTGGCAGACCGTGAGGGAGTTCGCAACAGACCGCAACTTCGTGTACATTATGCAAGGCAAGGAGTATGAAAACTCAGGCAAGAAGTTCGAAGACCTCGAGCATGACGACCAATTGGTGGCAGAGAAACTTGCGACGTTTTGTGCCCGGAGCAACGGCGAGTATGTGTTGTACCTCGCACGAGTGCTGTGCTCACTCTACGATAACGCGTCAAAGAACTCGACGCACGAAGACACAGAGGGCAACACTACAGAGAGGGTTATCACATTGAAAGCTCCGTGGGTCAAGTACGGCGAGTCAACTTCGGCCTCGTTCCCTCCGGTCTTCATTGATCATCACCGTGATATCGCACCTATTGGACGAGTGGACAAGCTCCGTCTCGCTCCTGATCACATCCATGAAGATGATATTGATATCGATATCGCAGAACGTCTACACGGAAACCGATACTGTGCTGCCCATTGGGAGGTGCATTCTACGTACGCGCTCGTCGTCCAGCCTGCCCTCGTCGAAGCGAGCCAGCTCGTTAAGGTGCCAACTCAAGAAGCTGTTGTGTTACTCCGCGCAAAGCTCGACAACTCCCGCGCCGATGCATTGTGCTACGCGAGGCGAGTTGTTTCTCATCGTCCCGAGTGGAAAGTAGATCCTGAACCCTCGGAAAGGTTTCCCGACCTGGTCGATCTTCTTGTGGAAATCAACGATGGTCAACTTTTTACCGACTTCCTGCTGTCCCTCGATTTGTGTACGCACGACCAATCGGGGGCACTAAACAAAGCCATTCAGCACTTCGGATGGGAAGCATGCGAAGAAACAATCGTCACCCGACTGCGTTCCGCCTCGACGCTGTGCAGCCGCGTGAGTTTGCTCGTGTCGGTCATTGATACAAACGAAGCCCACGATCGCGTTGACAGGCTGCTCGACCTTCTGCTTTCTCGCTTCCCGTGGACGGATGCAACTGGTATTGACGACCAAAGCCCTCGCAGCCGCTCAAGAGATGCTCCAGGATCAGGTGATTTTCATCGCCTCCTCGAGATTGTTCGCCGGACTTGTCCCCAGCGTCTGATCCAAGTTGTCTCTGTGAAGGATGTTGACTTGTTGGTCACAGTTCTTGCTTCAGCGGTGAATTCGTTCGTGGAAGCGCATCCAGAGGATAACCAAGCTTGGCATGTGTTTCTTCACGTCCGAAATCTGTTTCAGACAAGGGCCCCTGAGATTCGAAACCATTCGTACTCTCAGGTCCGTATCAAGGACGATTGTGGTGTTTGCGGTGAAATCCAAGCGTTTCTATCATCGCCGATCATTGACACCGTCGTGCAATGTGCTCAACATGGGGAGCTCGAGCACATCAAGTCAGTGCTGCAGAAGTCGTTGCGAGGGGACACCAAAGTAAACATCACTGCGGAGGGTGAGACTGCTTGTCGGCTCACCAAGAGCAGCGAGAGCTTGCTCGTCTTTTTCGCTCAGAGAGCAGAGCGTCGATTGAACGAGGTGCTTGCTCGACATGACCGACCTCAACTTTCAGATTCCACTTCCGATACCGCATGATCAGTGAACCCCGTCCCAGTCGCTTCCCATCCCGCACTTCGCCACGAAAGTGCCCACTCTACATGCATCCGGAAGACGTTGCAGAGATTTCACACAAGGAGGTCGACCTGTACTACGTAGTACTAGTATGAGGTTAGAACATGTACCGGTACAAATTACTCCGTGGTAGACAGAAAGCAACCGGGTAAATGGAACTGAAAGCACGCCAACGCTGCATTTTATATTTTTGAAAGATGTGTGCGGTATGGCTTACACGCGTCGTCGGGCGATGCTTCCTGAGCGTTGTCTCTGATATTCTTCTCTCACTGGTTTTACTTGGGTCTTGTTTCACATCACTTTTGTCGCGCGGCACGACTCCGTCCTCTCGGCTAGTGTACGGTTGCTTCTACTACTGCTACGGTTGTTTGCTATTGTTTTCCCTATCGTCCCTCGCCACACGATAGCGCACGCAAATGGGCCTTCTCGTCGGCCCACGCACGCTGCGGGCGGGGGAAAAATGGTGGTGTTGGTGTTGGGTTGATGGTACTGAGGTGGTTGATGGTGGTGGTGTCGATGTGGGCTCCGTCTTGTTTGTGGGCTTTTTCTCGTCGTCGTTAAGAGGGAGGTGGGGGGGGGGGCATGTGTGAGTGTGGTATGTGTGTGTGTCTTTTGTGGTCGATGGTCGTGCGCTCCGGGCACTCACTCGAGCACAGGGTCGACGCGTGGTGTGGGTGGTGTGATGAGACTCGTGAGGATGGTGGTTTCTGCTTCCGAGTTGGAGGTGGGAGGAAGGTGCGGCGAACCCTAGTTCACCGAGCGCGGCTGCTGGAGCGGCGCGAAGCTCTGCTTCTTCATGTGACAGTGGAGCTGCTTCTTCGGGCCGCTCGTGCTCTTGACGCGGTCGCGCGGCTTGGCCGTCTTGTTGTACAGGTTGCGCACCTCGACCTCAAAGTCCTGGCTCGCACGCTGCTCCTTGCGGAACTCGGCCACCTGGTGGTGCAGCTCCTGGTGGGTCTCCATGAGGTCGAGCTCGGCCAGCATGTCGTTGACCTCGTCGATCTGCTCGAGCTCCGCGAGCTCCTCGGGCGTCAGCGGGTGGAGCTTCGGGTCAAACAGCTCCTCGTCCGGGATGTCCATGAACCCGAAGAAGCCGTCGGCGATCACGAAGCCGTTGCTGCCGGGCGAATGCGGGCGCTGCTCGTAGTACGCGTCGTCGATGACCACGGGCGCGGGCGGCGCGACGGCGGCGGCCCAGGACGGCACGAAGGCCGGCGCGGACGCGCGGAGCGTGGACTGGATCTTCATCTTGGTGGCGCTTGGAGGTGTCTTCGCGAAGGGGAAATCGGCAATGCCATGGCAGCCAGACTGGGCGCCATCTCGCGGAGCCACAGTCACAGTCCAAAGCAAAAACGAAGGAAGGGGGAAAACGGGAAGGGCGACGTCTTGTGTGAAGCAGCAAGGGCAGGGGGAAGCCATT
>JAMFLL010001909.1:0-12477 GCA_027475725.1 Pythium rhizo-oryzae | reverse complement strand
CTCGCGGAACGTCGCGGCCTCCGAGTGGATGTCCATCTGCTCGCAGTAGCCCGTGGAGCGGCGGATCGCGAGGTCCGAGGCCTCGTGGCCGTTGAGCAGAATCTTGCCCTTGATCGTGCCGCCGGTCTTGCGGCCGGCAATCACATCCATCAGCGTGGTCTTGCCGGCGCCGGACGAGCCCATGAGCGCCGTCATCGTGCCGGGGGACGCGTAGCCCGTGATGCCCTTGAGCAAGTCGATGGTCGCGTTCGAGCTCGCGGCCTCGCCCGGCACGGGCACCGAGTACCAAAGGTCCTGGAACGCGATCGTCACGGGCTGGAAGCTCTTGACCTTCTCGTGCGAGTCCACGTGGAGCACGACCTGGTCCGTGCGACCGGCGGCGGGCGATGCCAGCGTGTGGTACCCGTCGACCGTCGTCGCGGCCTCCGAGTCGGGCTCGGTGTTGGCCGTCTCCGGGTCCGCGAGCAGCTCCTTGGGAAGCGAGATGTGCTCCGGCTGCTCGTAGCGCTTGTACTCGAGCGTGAGCCACGCGAGCACCATGAAGAGCAGGTAGACGCCGACCAGGAAGGCCAGCCCCGAGTACTCCCACTGCTTGTTGTCGGGCACGTCGAAGAGACTGAGGTAGTACGCGCCCATGGTCTTGCCCTCGAACGCCGGCGTACAGTACTCAACGCCGTCGTACGAGCACACGTCGTACTTTTCGCTGCGGTACTGCGAGACCGCGAGCGAGCGCAGCACCCACGCGACCGGGTCGATCCAGTAGAGCCACTCCATGTAGCCCGGGATCTGATCCTTGGAGACGACGAAGCCCGCAAACAGAATGAAGACCAACAGCGACATCATCGACAGCGGCTTGGCGACGTGGAGATCCGGCGCGATCGCTGACAGGAAGAAGAACCACGAGAGGAAGACGAGGATGCAGAGCATGAGGTAGAGCTCGAACAGCAGGAACTGGCCCACGCGGTCCACGAAGCCACCGAACCAGTACACGAGCGAGCCGAAGATAATGCTTTCAGCGAGCGCGAGCGGCAGCTGGCTCACGGACGCGGCCAGCACGTACGACGACGTGCGGTAGAAGTTCGCAGCACGCTGCTTGTAAAACACGGCACGCGCATGGTAAAACTCGGTGAGCATCGAGCTTTGCCCGAGCCCGAGGAAGAGCACGGACGCGAAGATCACGCCGAGCACGACCTGGACGTTGGTGAAGTCCATCTGGTAGAATAAGCTCGAGAAGAGGAAGCCCATGATGGCCACGAGCAGCGCGCGGCCCTTGAGGAACGTCTGGTTCTTCCACAGCAGCAGCATCTGCCGCTTCGTGAGCGTCCAGGTCGAGGCGGCAAAGTTCTGGTAGAACTCGGGCATCGGGTTGATGTGCTTCTCCACGTCCATGAGCAGCACCGGGTCCACGGGCGCGCGCAGCTCTGCCTGCGTCGCGCGGAAGATCGCCGACTCGCGGAAGATCGCGGCGAACTCGCTCGCGTGGCGCGGGAACTGCGTGCGGCCGTCGGGCAGCCGACCGGCCTCGTACTGCAGCTGCTGCGCCGTACCGAGATCACACAAAAAGTCGGCGACGTCGCGCCGCGGCGGGCACACAAAGCCCAGCGACTGGAAGTACGGCAGCGCCTGGTCGCACGGTCCGTGGTACAGCACCTCGCCCTCGTTTAGCAGCAGCACGTTGTCGAAGAGCGCGAACACCTCGGGCGACGGCTGCAGCAGCGAGATGATCACGGTCTTGTGGAGCCGCTTGGCGATGCTGCGCTGCGTGTTGATGATGTCGTAGGCCGCGGCCGAGTCGAGCCCGGTCGTGATCTCGTCCATGAGCGTCACGTACTTCATGCCGAACTCCATCTCGCCGGTGGTCACGCGCTTGCGCTCGCCGCCAGAGACGCCGCGGAGCATCGCATTACCCACGACCGTATTGGCCGTGTGCGCGAGCCCGAGTTCCTGGAGCACGATCTCCGGGTAGTGCTTGATCACGTTCTGCGCCGCGCGCAGCGCCTCGGCGTTCTCCTCGGGCGTACCTTGCGTGAACATCTGCTCCACGCGCTGCGAGAGCTCAGCGCCGCAACACTCGTGCGCAAAGTCGAGCGTCTCCTTGACCGTGAGCGTCGGGAAGTGGACGTCCTGTTGCGTGACGTAGGCCACGAACTGCGGCAGGCGCTTGAGCAGCGCGGCGCGCGGCATGCCGTTGTACGAGATCGTGCCGTCAAAGTTGATGCGCTTGTCGATCGGGAAGCGTCCGCTTAGGATCTTCATGAGCGCCGACTTGCCGGAGCCTCCCTGGCCCAGGATCAGCGTCACCGTGCCGGGCTTGAACACGCCCGAGAGGTTGCGTAGAATGTGCTTTTGCACCGTGTGCTTCTTGCCCTTGACCTTGGCGAACTTCTGGCGCACGTGGTTGGGCAACGTCGGCAACTCGTCATCGCCGGCGCCGCCCTCACCGGCGCGGTGGTCGTGCGCGAGCACCATGTCGGCCGAGAGCGAGAGGTCCTCGAAGCGGATCTCCATCTGCGGGAACGCCTTGCCCAGCGCCGTCTCCACTTTGAGCGCGAGGTCCTCGTGGAGCGCCGGTGCGCCATGCGCCATCATGCGCGGACCCGTTGAGTAGCTAACGGATCGCGCCATGCGCGCCGCGCGCTCCTGCTCCTCGTCCGCGGACACGTAGTCCGCCTGCGGGCTGGTGAGCAAGTTGGTCGACGCCATACTTCCAGCGAGCAAAGAAGAGCGATCGAGAGAAGCGTTGGTGCGGAGGTGGTTTGCTGGTTGCTTGTCGGCGGTGAGGCGGTGGCTGTCAGATTAGACAATGAGATGACGTAGCACGGCAGAAGGAAGCGGTGGCGACGCTGCCCTGATGAGACCGAGACCCAAGGGGCCCCGCAAAGGATCCAGCGAGCGACGTGCTTGTATACGCATTTACGGCGGGCGATTGCGTTCTCGCGGGCTCTACGTACGCCATGGCTTCGCTCCGTCATCCGTCGCATGTCGCCCCATGCGTTGGACGCCAGATTCCCGATTCCCAAGTTTGGATCTCTTCACGGAAATTGTGACCTTCACTCTCATATCAGCATGTCACTATTATGAAACATGAGGAAAACGACGGTGATTCGTGTAGTGACAGGATGAAATGGATACAGTCTCCCCAAGCGATGTGAGGCGGGCCGGGGGCTAAGGCACAGACGCGGAGGCTGAGCTCGCGGCCTTCAGAGTGCCTTTGCGCCATACATCAGCTTTGCGTGTACATACGTACGCGGGCTGCACCCAAGGGATTTCGGTCGTAATCCCGACGGATGTGACTCGGGGCGTGGAAGTGAACCCACGCCACGGGTCGCCAAGGAGCGTAATCGCGATGAAGGAGCGACGAGGCGGCAGAGGCCTTCAGCACTCGCGTCGAGAATCGGGCTCGTAGATCATTGCCGCAACGGTGACTGTCTGTCTTGGTGTCGGTGAGGTGACGACGTTGGGTTTGACAGAGCTCCACCAAACCTTCCAAGTTCCCAAATGCCGCCAACGGCTTCCACGCGACACAACGCGACGCGTGGGCGCCGTGAGTTCCCAGGCCGTTTGACGACGCGCCTGCGCGACGCTCAATGATGACGCCCTGACAGTACCCGTACATAGCTAACTCAAGGCAATCACAGGCCATGTTGACACAAGAGTCGGGTTATGAAGTGCACTTGTCTGTATCGGGCGGGGCCAAGGGACTCGTGGCAGCCTTGACCAAGGAGGAGGTGAGCGCGAACGCACGGGATCGCGCTTTGGCGTATTGACGACGATATAGGCATTCCGGGCGCATCTTGGTGGAGCGCGCTGGTCTACGCAACATGCGCCACGTTCACTAATCACGGGGTGGAACCCCTCACCGAGGCAGGTTGACGCAACACGTGCAATGGGGCGCGACGCGCTAACGCCACGCACGATCGTCTTGCGGCTGCCAGCGAGGACTCAGCTGGCACTCGTGAGCCTGCGTGCATCCATCCCTCTCCATCGATACGGCCGTCGCGCGATAATAAAACAAACGTTCACTTCTTCAAAATACTAGCCACTCTTCTTCCAGTCTCCTGTCAGTTCACTGGATTACGAGGCCGCAGTGGTCGCGCCGACAGACGAGGACGATTGGCCAAGTTGGTACTTGGCGCGCAGAAGCTCGCGCTGCGTAGCGCGCTTCTGGAGGCGCTCCTGGTGGAACGAGTCCTTCTTCTCCTGGAGCTTGCGCATGCTCTCCGTGACCTTGAGCATCTCGGCGTGCTGCGCCTCGGCTTGCTGCGCGCGGCGGTCGCGCTCCTTGGCGACTAGCGACGCGCGCAGCGCGCGCACGCTTTCGATGGCTGCAAGCCACTGCTGCTTCTGCTCGGGCGAGGCCGCGTCCAGCCGGTGCTCTTCGTTGTTGGGGCCCACGAGCAGCAGCAGCCCGAGCATGCCGTTCTCGCGGTCGATCGGCACCTGCTTGACGTCCGTGATGCTGTCGAGCGGGAACGCCTTGATCTCGCCGGGCAGCGGCGCGCGCGTGTCCGCGTCCCGCGTCTGGTACTGGAACAGCAGCTTGGCGCGCACGAACGTGAACGCCACTAGCCGCTTGCGCAGCAGCCCGTGCTTGACGAACACGGCGCCGCGCTCGAGCAGCGGCAGGTGGCGCTCGTAAAACTCGTTCTGCGCGCGCGCCTCGATCGAGCACGCGAGGCACACGCGCACGGGCTCCGGGAAGCCGAACTTGACCACGCGCTCGCGCTGCGAGCTGCACGGGCCGCAGAACACGCCGCCGCACGCGCGGCAGTGGTGGCGGCGCCGCGTGAACAGGTCGAACGCCTGCGCGCACTGCGCGCACGAAGCGATGCGCTCGTCCTTGAGCCAGCGCGGCGGCAGCTGGTTCGCCGGCTGGATCATCGTTCTGCTGGTCGCGAGCACGTCGTCCAGCGAGCTCGTCATCGGTGTGGCGGATGGAGCGTCGGTGGTGTTCTCGTCCTTGGCGCCGCCGAGAAACCACGGCAGCCGACGCTGCTGCTGCCGCTGGGTCATGTACATGTCGCCGTCACTGCCATCGCCGTCAGCTGCGGGCGCCGCCGTGAAGCAGCACGAGACCAGCGCGCGCAGGCTCTCGCCGGCGGACGCGCGATACGACTCCATCGTGGCTTGTGGGTCTGCGTAAACTGACGCCAGCGAACGGAATGGAAATGGGCGCAAGCGCCAGAGAGCACGAGCCTTGATAGAGTCGGACGGCGCGAGCGACACAGAGGGGCAGAGAGAGCTGGGTGGAATGGCGTCGGCCGCGTCCAGGTGCTTTCTGGCCGGCGCCGCCAGCCGCTTGGCGAGTTGCCACCTGGGGGGAAGTGAGAACTTAGGAGCTGTTCGCAGCGAGAAAGAGAAAGATCAGCGCCGGTTCGAAAAAAATAGAAAGCGGATTATATACGGATTAAATACGAATGCGATCTTCAAAACACGACATTTTTGAAATCGTGTTTATCGCCTTGCACGGCTTTGACTGGAGGCGGAGACGTGTTTATCTGCGACGGTATTCGCCCATGATGTCTTCGGAGATCGGACGCCGCGCAGTGTGATGTGGCGCTCTCGAGGCCGGGGCAGCTCCGTTATGTCGAATGGGTACTCCTGATGGCACGAGAGCTTCGATGTCTTGGCTCGCGCGCTGGTACATCATCGCCACAGGTTCCGCCTCCGGTTCAGGCTCCGCCGGCCCGCCGAGGCTGTTGATGCGAGCTGTCGCGTGAGGACTAACGATGGAGACGAGCTCGTCCAGTGTGTTCATCGCAGAGGCTGGTAGCGACAGCTCCCATTGTCGGCTGGTGATGAGCTCCATGAGGTTGTGAAACAGGGAGCTGCCGGACTGAAGCGTTCCCCTCGACCCCACGAGGACGAGCTTCTGCTTGGCACGGGTGAGGGCAACGTTGATACGTCGCCAGTCGGTCAGCAGTTCACCGACGTTGTTCTCCGGGTTGCAGCGAACAAACGACACCAGTACAACGTCCTTGTCTTTGCCCTGATACTTGTCGATCGTGCTGACTTCGACATGCTGGGTTGCAGCGGGTCCCATCACTTGCCGAATCTGCCTCACAATCGCCGATACTTGAGCGCGGAATGGAGAAATGACAGCAATTTCCGCTGGTGGAACACCTCCGGCAATGAGAATCTGCACGAGACCTGCGAGCACCCGCGCTTCGACGACATTCTCCAACTTCCGACCGCGCTCTTGAGCAGAATTGGCCGCTACTTCGCCAACCCCCGGAATGCCATCTGTGTTGAGGAACTGCACCCCGTGATGATTCTGAAGCACTTGTACTGGCCACGTTGCTTGTATCTTCGGAACTCGCAGCTCCACTGGTAAGTTCAGAATCAGTTGGTTTGATGACACTTCGTGTGAACCACACTTCAACTTGTCGGCGTAAACCAATCGATTTGCCAGCATCATGATGTCACTGTTCATCCGGTACTGATAGCTGAGCTGCTGCGTCGCCTCTGGGTGAGCTTCCGAGAGTCTTCGAAACAAGCTGATGTCCATGCCTTCCTTTTTTGCTTGGGTATTTGACACTAGCGGCGGTAGCTGGTAGTGATCGCCCACAAGAACGAAGGTGTCGGCACAGCGGAGCGGTCCAAGTACTACTGGTTCTGTTGTTTGTGTCGCCTCGTCCACGATGCAGAAGTCGAAACGTCGCTTTGAGAAGAGCACGTGGTTGTTCACACCCAAGCACGTGCATCCGACGACCTTCGCTTCCCTGATTCGGGCTTCAACGGACGCGACTGATGGCTTCGCAACATTTCTGGCGCTCGCGTTGTTTTCCAGAGAATATGGAATGAGTGCTGGGTGCACCTGTTTCGAGTTACCGACTCGTATCATGGGGAAGTCGCTGTCGAGCAGTTTCAAGAGCAAATTGTCCACAGCCGAATGCGTGTAGCTTGTGATGAGGACAGAAAAACCGAGGTACACGAGCACCTTCACCGTGAACGCGATCGTTGATGTCTTGCCCGTTCCAGGCATACCAAGAATGAGTGCGTAGTCGAGTGAGTTCAATACCTTCATCACCCCACGTTGCTGATCGATGTTCAAACGCAAAAACGCGTCGTGAAGCTGCTGGAGGCGACTGTCGTTGGGCTGAGCCTGGCTATCGTGACGCGGCTGACGCTGTTGAAGGAGCTCCACAAACTTTGTGGAGCGGAATCGGGGCTTGAGCAAATGCACGATCAGCTTCCGTCTCCGTATATCCCCAACTTGCTCACGAGATTGTGCTGGAAGAACTTGAGATAAACCATTGGAAAGCAGGTCCGAGCGGAGATGAGGAGATGTACCTTCCAGGATTTCTTCCGGTGCTGGACCAACAAGAAGCTTCACTAAGTTCTCTTTGGCACGACTGAGACCACTCACGATAGCGTCTTTGTCAACTCGCCAAGTATACTCTCCACCGACAATCGACTGTCCTGACCCCACAATCGATGGAATGGACTGGAACGTTTCAACCACGATTGATTCGTTGGATAAACCCGCAATGCGACCTCGTGCGACGTGAACGAGTAGCTTCTTCTCGTCGAGCGACTCAACCGATAAGATCACGCGATCGTCAACGCGGAAGCGATTGTCCACCAATGATGCGCTTGCAAGATCAAGCGGAGCTCGAGTGTCTCGTCGGAGCTGCAGCATCCTCATCGACGCAGAGCCTGATGTCCCCCGTGGCGCTGGATTGTCACTGACTAAGCGAAGTTGCGAAATGCACAAGGAATCGGGGTCCCGTTCGCGCTGACTACCCCGCTGTAGCCACAACGCGCGAAGGTTCTTGTCGGCGTTCTGATGCTCGAGATCGATGAGGCGATTCCACTTGCGAAAATATCCGAGATCTGCTTCTCCCAAGTGCCCCACTTGACGCTCGAATACATCTTCCAGGGCGCTTGATTCGGCACTTCCGTTTTCGACAGCTGCGTGATGGAGTACGCACTCTTGGACCTGAAAGCATCGTTCGCAATCTCGCTTCCGTCGAAGCATAGATGGAAGAGCCTGCTGTTGATGAGACGACGACGAGCTGCCGAGTGCCTTGACACGAGCCATAGCCGTCGCAAATTTGTTCCGAGCGATAACGAGGCCGCGAATGTGAGAAGCCGTTGCAGGTATTCGATTAGTCTCGATCCCGGGGACATACATAAGTAACCCGGCTTGGCATTGACGTTGGTATCGTTCACTGAGCATGAGTGTGTAGAGCATGACTTGACCTTGATGTTCAACCCAACCATACGCCTTGCTCCCTGTCTTCAGCTCAAGCGGCAAGACCACACCTCCATTCATCGATGAAATGTCCGCTTGAACTGTCGCATCGGTTGCTCCCTTCAGGCCCCACTTTATGGACCACAGCATCTCCTCCACGGACATGATCTGGCGGACGAGAACCTTCGTTGCCATGCTACCCGGTGCTTGATTCAGAAGGACACCTCCATGTTTTGAATCGATCAGCCATTTTCGATAGTCTTGCATCACCTTCCCGAGTTCAACGCTCGCGGTTTCTTCACTCACACTACTCTCTATGAGTTGCAACACACTTGACAGAACTCTGTCAGAACAGTTGCCGCATTTCGACGAGACCCGTGGTGCATGCAACTTACTTTGATGAGACGATGTGTTGCGCTTCAGACAGCATAAACTCAACGTCGTGTCGGCCACTCTCAAGAGCTCGCTGGAACAGTTCGTGCTTCAGCGTCCCGAGCAATGCTTTTGGATTCGTGGGGCGCGATACGTTGAGGGTTTCGCGAATGACTGCGCGACGAAGACAACCAAAGCTTGTGGTGACACTTGTGGGCGAGACCTACGTAGGATAACCATCCACGTAAGCAATGTCCCAGAATATCAGCGCTGATGTTACGTACAAGAATGTCGGGGTGGATGATCACAAGATGATGGTCGTTGTCAACAACTACCCGGTGCATGTGAACTCCTGACGGTGGGGCACTTCGTGATGGAGGCTCTTGGGAGAAGAAGCCAGACCTGTCTCGCTCGGACATAATGAGATGAATCGTATCTCCAGCATCCACGATCGTTTCAAACCAATCGTCAACGAGTTCGATTTCGACGTGTTTTTCCTCCTCGTCCAGTAGACGTAAGACCAGCCGGCGATGATACGAGTCTCGATCCACTTCGAGTACCAGTAGGCGCTTGAAATCGTCGTCACGCACGTCAGCCGAACTTTGATTACTCGCGGTGGTGTTCCCTTGGCCTGTTGGCATCGCGTCGTCGAATACCAACCGTTTGTCGACTGATGGTGAATCACGTACCCCAGACCTGTTGGAGGAGACTTGGGCAGGAACTACCACCGAATACGGTTCCGACGGAGCTTCGGAGGATGAGGAAACAATATGTTTAGTCGAAGATACAACGCCAGAGTTACGCAATGGATGAGGAGCAGGAGCAGGTGCAAGAACCTGTTGGGAGTAGAGCTGGGACTGTGTCGATTGTGAAGAACTGTCGTTGCGTCGGCTTGCGATCTGCTGACTTGCTTCAAACTCCATCTGATCCAGCAGCTCCCACGATTCTTCCGTGAAGTCGGGCGACTCAAACTCCAGCTTCTGCTGGATCACAACCGGAGGTGTCACTTTTGTTGCTGAAGAGTCGATACGGTTGCCATTGTGACGCGGGGGTGTTGCAAAGGTCGAATCGGGCGGCGGAGCTGGCGCGATAACCTCTGATTGCGCTGTCTGCTTGTCTTTCGCCCCTCGCTGATCACGTCGTGCTGGTTCCTGAGCTTCGTCCTCGGGTGTCGCTCGCGATAGTCGCTCGTCGAGTTGATCGAGAAGCGCGAGCTCGTCTTGGGAATCGCCGGAACGCGATGACGAGCGCTCCATCGATCGCTGCGGGGCCGACGACGACACGACTGATGCGCTTTGCTTCTTCTCGGGCTCGGACTCGGGGCTAAACAGTATATGTCGCGACACACTGGAGCTCGGTTCGTGCTCGCGCTCGGGCGGCGTGATCGCGATGCCCGCCGCGGGTACAAGCCGCGTCAGCGACGAGCGCTTGGCCGGCCCGTCGCCTTGCTTGCTGCGTTTCTTCCGGCGGTCGCCACCTGCCGCGTCGTCGTCGCTGTCCGTGTGGATCTGTCGGTCGTTGTAGTGGAGCTCGCGCCCGTTCGTCGGCGTGAGCCCCGGCGGCGACTGCAGCCCGCTGGCGCGCGCCAGGCGGCCCACAAAGCCCTGCACCTCCTCTTGCTGCGCGAGTTTGCCCGTGCCGGAGACGCGGATCTGCTTCTCCGCGGGCGAGTCAAGCCACACGACGCGCGCGCCGCCGCCGTCGTCTCGGCCGCGCGCGTGCCCGGGCGACGCGCGGAGGCCGGCGGGCGGCGGCGTCGTGTTGTTGTCGGACGCCGCAGCGGCGCCGCTATCGTTCCGCGCGCGCTTCCGTCGCGGCGTCTTGGTGCCGACGGTCGAGTCCATCGGTTCTGGGCGGTCGGACGGCGCGTGGCGGCGCGGGATCGAGCGCAAACAGCGCGAAGACGCGCGCGCGTTTCCCCTTTTTCTCCCCGTGGCGATCGAATCCCGACGCACAAAAGGGGGGAACGACCGAAATGCTGGACGCGCCAAAAACCAAACGAAAGGGCAACGGGTGGTACTGTAGTACCTGAGTAAAACGATATGAGCTTAAAACCCGTATTATCTAATATGGGTAATATGGGTACAGAAGCCTCGATGCACCTGAAGGGAGTTTCCTTGCCGCTATGGTTTTGGGAGATTGCCGCGCATGACGATCTCCTTCGGACAGCCCATTCCTGGGGGGCAGCGTGGCAAGACGGTTAACTCACGACGCGATCGCTGCCCGTGTTTTGCGTCTCGGCGCTCGGGGTCGATTTGGCTTCTTCCGCGCAGCTGCATTCGCATCCGACACTTGCGCAGAGTCTTCACTCCCTTGCAACAAACGTCGTTGTGCACTGCAGTTCTGTCTGCGTCAAGCGATGGAACGGATTCTAGTACCGGTACTTGACCAACACAGACATGCTTCTTAACTACTATCGTTTTCTCGATTCGTAGGAATCGCACTACTCGAGAAACGAAACATGCATCTCTCTCCTTCTCTCTCATCTCTCGCACGCGTGGGGGTTCCGTCTGGGTTGCTCCTTCCGTTTCTTTAGCTAATTTTCTTAGCGCCCCCATACACGAAAGGAGACGGGTTCGATGCGGTCGCGCCAAACCACGACGAGACACCTGCCCACACCGACCGCGACGACGGCTTCGGTGCCGGGCGAGCTTGAGCGGTGACCGGCGGCGTTGGCTTGTGGAGCATAGCACTCGGGTACTTGGCCAAGTACGCCGCCGTCAACGGCTTCGTACGCTCCACCTTCTCGTCGTACAGCGCACGCGCCTCGGCTGACCACTCCAGCACCACATGAACCAACGTCTCGTTCACGCTCGTGCCGAAATAGTGCGCCACGGTCTTGCTCGGATCGAGTCGCGCAACTGGCGTGAAGTATCGCGCCATCACGACAGGGTCACCCTTGTCGAGCGCCATGAAGTCAGGATCGGAGTAACGGAGCCCAACACCGTTAGTTGAGTACAGCAGCGAGTACGCTGCCGCGAAATCGTACGGCATCTCGATGTCAACAAGCTGCTGCGCCAATAAGTCCAACAGCTTGTCGACGAGGTCGTGGGGTTCGACGCGAGCAGCAATAACGAACTCGTCGTCGATGCTGGCAATCGTAGCGAAGATCTAGAGATTTGTGGAGCACATGTTGCTTTTGATGAGACTGGATGAGGTCGGAAGGTGGTGTATTCTTGAATGCCAACCAAGAGACGGCTTCTAACCACGGCTAGTCGCTTGCTGTCAGAAGAAAAACGAGAAAGAGGGAGCAAAACATCGTTCTGGGGGAGACACCCATCAATCCCACAACCCGAGTGTGATACCAGGCACGATTCGCTTACGCACCGTCGTCTGATCTGGAGCCCATGCTGTCCAAAGCACAGAACAGAGAACAAAGCGCCACTTCGTAGTCACAGAATCCTCAATACACCTGAAGGGAGATTCCTTGCCGCCATGGCTGTGGGAGGTTGACGCGCATGACGATCTCCTTTGGACAGTCCATTCCTGCACGCAACACAGCAAGACGTCAACTCAACACGACTTGATCGCTGCTCGTGCCTCGCGCTTCGGCGTTCGGTATCGACGTGGCTTCTCCTGCGGACCCGCACCCGCACCCGACGCTCGCACAAAGTCTTCACTCCGTTTGACCAACCGCCGTCTTGCACTGAATTTCTATCTACACCAAGCTGGGGACCAGACACGGCGTACTTGAGGAGTGGCCATTTGGTACCCCAAGTAACGAAGACGAGCTTCAAAGCTACTATCGTTTCCTCTATTCGTGGGAATTGCACAACTCGAGAAACGAAAACATGCATCTCTCTCCTTGCCGCTCTCTCTCTCTCTCTCTCTCTCTCTCTCTCTCTCTCTCTCTCTCTCTCTCTCTCTCTCTCTCTCTCTCTCTCTCTCTCTCTCTCTCTCTCTCTCTC
>JAMFLL010001908.1:0-12484 GCA_027475725.1 Pythium rhizo-oryzae | reverse complement strand
CAGCATGTGGCGCAAGAGCAAGTCGTACACCACGCTGACGCGCGAGACCGTACGACTTTGAGGTCTGGACGGAGGCGACTGCAATCCTCGAACTTTGTCGGCTCGGGCACCTCGATTCGGCTGGAGTCTGGAGTCACACGTTTACGTTTGGACGGTCCACTTTGATGATCGCGACATGCACAGCTTGGGGGCAGAAGAGCTGGCGGCAGCTGTCGAGCGAGCCCACCACCCTGACGTAGAAGTGGTGTGACAGGTCTCGGTAGCCACAGACATGGTGCTCTGCATTCCAACATTTACATATTTACTCATCTTTGCCCATACGGAAGCATCAGCCAAAGAATGCACGAACTCATTCTTCCCCTTTTCTTCTTGAGACCTGTCGTATCTGACCATTTCTCTGGGACAGACGCAATCGTATACATCCCATTGTATCCATTTTGTACTATATTTTCACACGTCTCATGAAGTAATTCAGGTCACAAATCATGCCATTTTGGCTTTTAGCAGACTGCTCGTGATCTTCCTGCAGAATCCAAACTTACTTCGACCGGGGGATGTCGTTGTGGTGGTTGCGAATGTGGCTGCGGTATTTGTCAGTCGCCGTGGGCATGCTTGGAGCCGCCTGGCCCTTCTTTTGGGGCTTTCTTTTCTATAATCATTCGTGCACAGAACACACACAAAGCACATCCTTAGATGCTCAGAGAGACCCCACCCCGTGTCGGCTGAATGTAAAGCACAGCGGTGAAGTGGATCAGCTGGGTGCTCCCTTCAGTGACCTTCATTCCCTTGATGTGAGCAACAGCGTATGTGATAGATGTGTTCGCCCTATGGCACACCATAGTTGATCCGATCACCCCCTGAAATGACGACGTCACCAGCGTCCATCTTAACGACCTTTTTCTGATCTCAAATGTACTGATGCCTCGATCGCCGATGCCGGGTACTCGGCTAATTGCTTCAACTCACGATCCATGAAGTCGCGGTGGACATGCTCGTAGTCACCACCAGGTAATGAGCAGATAAACACCCACGGTCGCTTGATGACATAGTTGGGATCGCAGCGTTCAACAACGGCACGAGCGGCCTTGTTGATGGGGGCAACCCAGTCTCAGTTGTCGGACAAGAACTGATTGTCGAAGAGGAGTTGATGACCATGCTCGTCGTACGTCTTCTTAGAGGCCATGGTCTGAGACCATCTACCAGTCTTGTTCCTCGGCCGCTCGTACCGCGGCGAGCGCCTTCACGAGGCGCTGTGGAACGATAGCTCGAAAGACCTGGTAGCCGGAGGGAGAACCCATGGTTTAGAGAAAATGAATAACGACAGGAACAGAAACATCACGCGAGTATGCAGGCGGCCCGCCACGCTCGGCTATACACAACACTTCAGCACCTTGACCCACCGACGAACCTGGCCATTGTGAAGTTCAATCATCGAACTTGGTGTTGCGTGTGCGACGCCGACCGTACTTGGAGACTTGATGGCGAGCAACCGAGCGTCCCTGCGACACTGAGTCAATGGTATTCATATCACCACTCAAAGTGTCTGTGATTGGTGAGAATGTAGTCCACACCCAATGCCAAGAAAACTTCATTTACAGCGAGCTAAAAGACAGAAAGGGTGGAAATGAGGTAATATCGCTCTTGAAGCGAGTTCTCGTGCTATTGGAGCGTGCTAAGAAGCTGAGGAAACAAACAATCTGCGTGGACAACTGCAGTGGTCAAAGAAGAATATTTTCGAGCTCAAGTATTGTCTCCCCCTGGTGCATCTTGGCACTTTTTCTGAAGTGAACGTAAAATTCTTGATCAACGGCGGCAAGAAGGATGCTTTTGACCGGAGATTTGCGGTAGCAAACCCGTTGGACGCAAGGTCAGCTCCACGATGCCGTGGATTCTGTATCTTTATCTATCAAGACGACGCTCCTGAATACTGAATCCAAGCCAGCATTCTACAAATACAAGTCGTTATGAACGAGCTCCACACAGCCCTCAAGGGCATCTCGAAGAATCAACTTTTTGTATGCGAAAGTTGCGACCAGGGATCGTGGAGTATCGGTGAAGCAAGAGGCGTTTGATCTTCGGAAGAAGTATAGGGTGAATTGGTAAGTGGCTATGGTATGGGGAGTAGTTTTGGTGGGCTCGCACCAATTCCAGACCACGCCAAGAACATTGAAAAGCTGTTCGACATGTACACGAAGATCCGACAATAGGTACACTAGCTATAGTATTTAGAGTCACCGACACTATTTTTGAATCTGCCTGTTACGGGCAGGAAACAGTAATTAGAGTCAGAGACAGTATTTGCGTGTGACATTAATTTGTGTATGGTGGTGTCAGTGTCGCCAACAGTGAGGCAGTTGAAGGGCATACAAAAAGCAAGAGTGTGTATTGGTCATGTGGGGGGCTCGATGTCGCACGCCTTTGAGCCGATTCCATGAGCCTTCGTCGCATACAAAAAGCAAGAGTATGTAGGTCGTAGTTGTCGCCCGAGGTTGAGTCACGAGTGACTCGATGTTGCTCGACATCGAGACAGCGGACAGGCTCATAATCGCTCGACAGAGAAGCACAAATTATCCGGTTTCGGCATCGGACTTACCACTAGCCTTCTTTTCACAGGAAGTGATGCCCTCAAACTCGTCTGGATACTCTTTGATGATTTCCTGAAGGTCCGGTAGTAAGAGCATGACCAGAGGTGGGGTCTATTCGTGGTTTTAACCTATAAATCCTCATTTGAGTCTTTCTGTGCTGCCACCCGCTGGTCCTATTGGAGGTTTTTACTTCACGAGGACCTATTTTTTGGCGAACAGGACTCAAAATAGGTCCCGAAACTCATTGGACTTATATCATCTCATTGGTCAATATTGAAGCCAGTCCATATTCCTATTGGCTATAAAAGGGAACATGTTCAGGATGTTTCTTTAGTTGTTGTTTCCCAAGAAGCTGAGCACCATCTGGCATAAATCCGAGGGATAAAGCTCACGGGTGGGTGAAAAGCTGCCAATGCAGTTCTATCCTATCTTTGAGGATTTAATGGGTGGATAGAACCTCGAAATAAGTCCAACCGGTGGTCATACTCTAATTGGCCATATCGTCGACGTCCAGAGACATGCTGCAGAGAATCATGGCTTTTCGAACGAATGTGAGGCCGTTCTTGTCCCGCTTTGTGTTTAACTCTTGCACGCATTCAGCTGCGGGCTTTAGAAAATACTCTTTCCAGGATTCCTCAGCTTCGCTGAATATGCACCGTCCTTTCATGCCTTCTTCTGCCACTCAGCGCTCTTGATCAGCTCAAGCTTCTTCTCATTCCACTTCCGAGACCAAATGTCCTTCAACTTCGAGATCACAAATGAATCGGTGGGCTGGCAGAAATCGGTGTGGCTGGGAGAAAGCGGATGTGAGTGTTGATTTTGGCGAGCTCCTCCGAGCACTCTGTGTCCGAAAGATGGCCGCTGCAGTTGTCGATACAAAGGGTCATCACACGCCCCAGTAGATCACCCCATATGGCCCTTCTCTCTCCCAAATACTCGCGGAACACTCTCTGATCCATTCAAGCTTTTTTGCCACTGCGGTAGCAAACACCCCACGACGTTGTCAGCGACAACCCTGATGGGATAGCTGCAATTATCGTTTTGAAATATCGTCATCGGCGGCATCACTCTTGCATTCTTACCCCGGTCAATCTCACGACCATGGTCATTCCCTTTCCGCCCGAGACCACATTGGCATACTTGGTTGACGTCTCACCCACGAAGCCGAGAGTCTTTCCGGTGTCAAAGTCAATCTCAAAATGTGTCTCGTCGATGTTCTCGACGGTATCCTGGTTTAGATCTCCACCCACAAAGCCACGCTTGAGTTCACCGAGATGAGTTGCGACAGAAGCCCGAATCGCTCTCGTCTCCTCTGCTGAAACTTGTGTCTTGCCGGTTTGCACGTGACACAATGTTATACTTCTCCATGAAAGATTGAGTCCACCTGGTTGTGACACCCCTTTGTCGTCCTTACGTTTTCACCGTCTTGATGGCCAGTAGTCGCAGCAACGGCATACCGAACTGCAGCTTCGCTTTCCGTAGGCGAGAGAATTCCGATAGCAGCTCAGGGTAGAGCCACTGGACCCGATTGGAAGAACATATCTAAATAGCACACTCTAATTCCCAATGGTTGGCGAGAAATCGCAAAAAAATGTCGGTGGTCATGTGAACCTGTCGGGCACTTTAGGATCTACTAGACCAAAGTGTCAGTTTCCACCAACCAAACCAGTCATAGCACACATTGTAAAATATCAGGAATCAATCCAATAGATTAGTGTAGCTGTTCGGGAAGGGAGCTTTTGTTCAGTTTCCTCATCCCTCTGTCGGTGATCCCATCCCCGATCAGGGTTCAACTTCCTTTCTGGGAACCGAGATGCTGAGTGCGGATGGGCCACAACAGTGGTCAACGAGGGAATGCTCAAAGGATCGAGTCTCTGACCAATCACGAGCAATCGACTCCATTGCGGCGGGGTGGCCGAATCGGGATGGGCGTTTTGCCGCCAAAATGGAGTGGACCGCGAGCTCTAACTTGGGTGGGGGCATGGCCATCATTTCGCCCCTCTTTTTTCTTCATGGCAGATACGTTGGGTAGGTCATCCCGCCATTGGTATGGCAACCGTTCACATGAGGGTGGAGATCCCGGGGCCACACCTTGCCGCGGCTTTCATTCTGCTTCTCATTCCGCATTTTGCATTCCAGCCCCCAAGCCACCAGTCTCCTCTTCCCGCCACCAAGCCGCCACCATGGTTCCCAGGACACCGAGTCTCACCGCTGCCGCAGCTGCTCTCCGTGTCGTGACCGATCTCGCCGAGGACCGCGACGCTAGTCGCTCGATCTTTCCGCGCACGAACGTCCGCGAGTCGGACGATGATGACAACGACTCGCCATGCCCCGTGTTTGACACCCACTACGCTGCGTCAGGAGCAGACGGCATCCAGCGCCTGATTAACTTCACGCCGCGCCAGTTTCACCAGCTCTGGCTCGACGTCCAAGAGTTCATGAAACGTCGCTGGAATGTTGGGCGTGGCCGCAGGTCTGCTCAGACCGCCAAGGACGTGTTCTTCATGCTGCTTGTCGTTCTAAAGCATGGGGGTATCGTGGGACGCACTCGGCGCCATCTTCGGCATCAAGGGCCCAACGTTCGAGAAGATGATCAGCGGCTACCTTCTGACGCTGTCACCCTTCTTGTACCAGAAGGAGGTGACTGAGCTCGCCGAAGGGCTCACGATGGAACGTGCAACACGCTTCTTGCACTTCCCGGCTGCGCTCTACGCTACGGACGTGACGTTTCAGCATGCGAACCGCCCCTCGGGTAACACAGCGGAGGGCAAGATCTTCTTCAGCGGCAAGCACAAGCTGTACGGTTTGAAGACCGAGGTGTCCGTCATCGCTGACGGACGCACCATCGACTGCACGCCGCACTACGCTGGGTCCTACTCCGACATCGACATCTTCCGGAAGAACTTCCACTTCCATAACCAGTGTCTACGCAAGGCTGACAGCGAGAGCTCCCTCCCCGGCACGTGCCTTCTCCATGAGGAATTTTCCGACCACTGGGCTGTTCTCGTCGACAAAGGCTATCAGGGTCTAACGGAGGTACGTTTGTATATGGATGGGGTGTCCAAATAGCAACTAACGCGGGCTTGTACTACGTGTAGATTGTTCGCGCCATCTACCCCACGAAGAAAAAGCCCAACACTCGCCTCTCACTCCAGGAGGTCGAGTTCAACCGCAATGTTGCGAGCGATCGCATCATCGTCGAGAACTTTATCGGTCGGCTTTGTGTTGAGTGGGGCATCTGTGCCGCGAAATTTCGTTGGAGTGAGGATCTGTATGATCCCATCTTTCGCCTGTGCGTTGCGCTGACCAACCTAGGAGTCAAGTACAAGCCCCTTCACTGCGTTGACGCCGAGAACTACAACCAGCACCTCAATCAGCTCCACCACAAGGAAGAGATTGCGAGAAAGATGGCGGAATCGGCTCGCAAGTGCCGTCTCAAGCGCCGCCGCGTCTTGCAGGAGAGATCCTTCGCTCTCTCTGATGACGATGCCTGATCACTTGGGCGGTGATCTCTCAAGATGCAAGGAACTGGTCAGTCAATGGCTCTCCTAAGAAGTATGTCGATGCATTCCACTACTTGGCACTGTGTGATCCACAGCAGCTCGTTTCTATCAATTTTAGTACATTTCATCTTTGTTCCTCAAGACTAACCGAAAATTTACTTTTTGACGGACATGTTGGAAACTCGACAGGAGATCTACTGCACTCTCTGTTTTCGGCTGCCGCCATCTTCAACGAAAATTCCCATTCCAGCAGAAATATATTATGTAATTTACGGGCTATGACCTCACATCTCCCACTTTTGACACAGATTATGATATTTACCCCATGTTTTGTTAAAATTCGAGACACGTGAAGAGGTGACGACTGACACATAGCCAGTTCCTCGTCAGCTGGTTTCGTCGAATGGCCGAGTAACCGGAACACAACTCTAGAGTCTCCCTTGCACCCGCCCACAGTGGGCTTCTCACATTCCTGCTGTCCGCACAGGCGCAATGGCACCGAGAGAGACAGAGGGGCCACCGAGAGAAAGACAGCAATCGAGGTGCACTCGTCGCCGTGGCGGTGGTCACAGTTCGCAATTAGCCCCGCCAACGAGACCAGACCACCCGTCACCCCCGACACCGGAACCATGCTTCCGCTCGTACGCACGTGTGTTCTCGTCGCCTCGGCGCTGCTCGCTTCGACGGCCGACGCCCACGGCCGCCTCGGTCTCCCCGCGCCGACCTTCATCGCCTCGGCCCAGTCCAAGCCCAACTACTGGGCCTACGGCGTCTACGCCGCCAAGAACCCGCCCGCCGCGAGCTACGCCGGCACGCAGAGCGAGGCCGACCTGAAGAAGCGCGAGCAGACGTTCGACACGAACTTCAAGAAGAACGGCATCAAGAGCCTGAAGACGTGGATCATGGAGAACCAGGTCGTGGGCAAGTACGACGGTCGTCCGTCGGGCGGTACGCCGGAGTGTGGGTTCACGGACCCGAACGGCAAGCCGCAGCCTTTGCCGGCGCAGCTGAAGTGGCCGAGCCCGACGTTCCAGCACCCGGGTCCGTGTGAGGCGTGGTGTGATGATGAGGTCGTGATCCCGTACCAGGCGAGCTGCAACGCGTATGCGAAGCAGGGCATGATGGATTACGACAAGGCCAAGTGTACGGGCAAGAAGATGCTGACGTTCTACTACTTGGCGGTTCACGTGGCGGAGCCGTTCCAGGTGTACGCCAACTGCGTGCCGCTCCAGGGCGCGACCGCCGGTGGCGCTGTCGCCGGCGAGGCGAAGAACAGCACGGCGCCGGCGACGACCCCGAAGGCTGCCCCGGCCCCGGCTCCGGCCCCGGCTCCGGCCCCAGTGCCGGCAGCCACTCCTGCAGCCCCAGCTGCGACGCGCAAGACCACGAGCGCCCCCGCCCCCGCCCCGACGCCTGAGGGACCCGCTGCGGATGCTGGAGCGAGCAAGTGTAAGCGCCGCGACTAGATAGAGGCCCTCTTGTGTGGAGGGTGCTCCCTGTGACGAGTCTTTGCGTATATATGGAAAAGGAGCTCTGTTTCCTTGCGATCAATCGAACGGCGATTCGCACGAATTATCGAGTGCTCAGCCCCCGGACTCTGGCTCACACAATCCGCTGGCTCGATGCAGGTGTGTGCACGAAGTCAAATCGTTGCTATCGGCAGCCTCTCCACAAGGCTGCCGACACACTCGAGAACAGCACGACGAGGAGCATGGGGGTCACCGTACACTCACCTTGACGAGAGTTCTCATACGTACTATGATCGTGAGGTGTGCACCTCAGACTGGGAGGCACTGGTCCTAGTTGAACGAAACCCCTCGCTCATACGCCCGAGCGACGCATCATCTCCTTCAACTGCTGCAACTGTTGGAAGCCGGAACGGAGGCGGCTGGTTCCCACGAACGGTCCTACGCGGTGGAAATCATTGCAACATGACAGATATTGCGCCCGATGGCACATGTGATGACCACCAATTTGGGTATCGGGTACTGCAGTGCATTAGAAGACAGAATGATTTCCTCCATACACGCGCAGATTTAAAGCACTCCTTACATGATGTTTTCAAGGTCATCAGCTTATGAAGATAGTGACGGCGCGAAGCCCGAGCCCCATCCGCGTCTCCTGTCTTCAACTATCGACTCCTGGTGATGGTCTCGCGGAGAGGCGAGGCGTCTCCACGCAACGCGACAGAAAGCGGACGCGAGGCGGGAGACATTCAGCGACCAAAGACGAGAGCTTTTGCCTCCCTCGTTCGTTCAGTCTGCGATTTGCTCTCCGCTCACGGAACAGAACAAGCTCTACACTAAGCCAACCACCATGCTCGTGCGTACGGCCGTCCTCATTGCCTCGGCGCTACTCGCTTCGACGGCCGACGCCCACGGCTACCTCGCGCAGCCGGCGCCAACTTTCATCGCGTCGGCCAAGACCAAGCCCAACTTCTGGGCCTACGGCGTCTACGCCGCCAAGAACCCGCCTGCCGCGAGCTACGCCGGCACGCAGAGCGAGGCGGATCTCAAGAAACGCGAGCAGACGTTCGACACGAACTTTAAGAAGAACGGCTTCACGAGCCTGAAGACGTGGATCATGGAGAACCAAGTGGACAGCGGTCCGTATCAGGACCGCCCCGCGGGCGGCACACCGGAGTGCGGCTTCTCCGACCCGAACGGCAAGCAGCAGGCGCTCCCCGCGCAGCTCCGCTGGATGGGCACGACGTTCCAGCACCCGGGCCCGTGCGAGGCCTGGTGCGACGACGAGATGGTCATCCCGTACCAGGCGAGCTGCAACGCGTACGCCAAGCAAGGACTCATGGACTACGACAAGGCCGCGTGCACGGGCAAGAAGATGCTGACGTTCTACTACCTGGCGGTGCACGTGGCCGAGCCGTTCCAAGTGTACGCGAGCTGCGTGCCGCTCCAGGGCGCGGCGGCCGGCGCTGTCGCCGGTGAGGCAAAGAACAGCACGGCGCCTGCAACGACGCCCAAGGCGGCGCCGGCGCCGGCTCCGGCTGCGACCCCTGCGGCCCCGGCCGCGACGCGCAAGACGACGACGACCGCTCCAGCCCCAGCACCCGCTCCGGAGGCGCCGGCGGCGGACGCCGGGGCGAAAAAGTGCAAGCGCCGCATGTAATTGGCAGAGGAGGACACATGTCCCCACCGAAAACGATGCCAAACTGTTCAATTTGAAATCGTTGTTTTGAGTCCAAATGCTGGGCTGGGTCTCCGATACTGTACGGTGATCTCCAGCGAAGTGACCAGGTTGAAGCGTTTAAAGTTCTATGTGGATACTCGCAGTGGACCCGCCTCACGTGCCGACAGAATCCGTCGTCTCTCTCTCGGCGCACGTTCGCCATGTGGGGATCTGGAAGACGCCCCACCTTTCCCGTCGCGTCTCGCACTCAAACACAGCTCTTCCCTCATACTGGCTGGACGGGCTCACACGTGGACGCGGCGGATGAAACTCGTTCTCCGCCGTCCTTCCGAGCTGCCTGAACAGATCACGGTCTTCAGCTTGGTGTGGTGGCCACGCGAAAGCCAGGCAACTCCCGGCGACGCTCGCCGCGCAATCTACCGGGATGCCAAGGTGGAGGTGGAGAAGTGCGCTGAGCGAGACTTCTGGCGGTCTTGACCGCCAGAACCACGCTCGAGGTGCGTAGCCAGTTGACTGCCGCCTCAAGTGCTGAAAGCATGCGCCGGGCTTGGGACGTTTGTTTCCAGGAGACCAGGTGGCGCCGCTCCTTCAAGCCCCAACTTGCGTGACAAGGACCGACTCTCTGTGGTGTGGAGAGAGAAATCCACCGGGAAGAGGACACCCGCTCTCGCTGTCTCCCCCCCAGCACGCGACGAAGCCTCTCAGTGTTCAATTTGCCTCGACGCACAGCTCTCCCCCTGTTCCCCTATCACTCTCTCGCGACGATGCTTTCGGTGGTCCGCACGTGTGTTCTCGTCGCCTCGGCGCTGCTCGCTTCGACCGCCGACGCCCACGGCCGCCTCGGTCTCCCGGCGCCCACTTTCATCGCCTCGGCCCAGTCCAAGCCCAACTACTGGGCCTACGGCGTCTACGCCGCCAAGAACCCGCCCGCCGCGAGCTACGCCGGCACGCAGAGCGAGGCCGACCTGAAGAAGCGCGAGCAGACGTTCGACACGAACTTCAAGAAGAACGGCATCAAGAGCCTGAAGACGTGGATCATGGAGAACCAGGTCGTGGGCAAGTACGACGGTCGCCCGTCGGGCGGTACGCCGGAGTGTGGGTTCACGGACCCGAACGGCAAGCCGCAGCCTTTGCCGGCGCAGCTGAAGTGGCCGAGTCCGACGTTCCAGCACCCTGGTCCGTGCGAGGCGTGGTGCGATAACGAGATCGTGATTCCGTACCAGGCGAGCTGCAACGCGTACGCGAAGCAGGGCATGATGAACTATGACAAGGCCAAGTGCGCCGGTAAGAAGATGTTGACGTTCTACTACCTGGCGGTGCACGTGGCGGAGCCGTTCCAGGTGTACGCCAACTGCGTGCCGCTCCAGGGGAGCCGCAGCTTCGAGGACGACGCGTTCGAGGCCACCAACACCACCGCGGCGATCGCGGAGTCGGGTGAGTACTACAACGGCAATGCTGCCGTGACCGCGACCGGCCTCGACGAGTAAGGTGACGCTCGGTCTCCACCCAGTAAGCTGGTTGCGGTCTTCTCGCCAGTCCGGTCCACCGTTCCTTCTCCAAAAGCGTCAGAGTGGTGAATATATTCGTACTGATCGTGAGTGGTGTTCATCCGAGGAGGTACAGAACTGAGACCGGCTGCTGTCGCGGTCACATGCTTCTGTAACGCCGCGGGCCTTGACACATTCGGTGTGTCCGCCTGCCTTACGACCGGTGGAACCCTGCGAACCTCGGGCCTGTGATGGACTAGCGTCTGGCCTCTGAGAACTGTGCGTCCGCACGCGTACCCGAGTTTTAGTGATGCGATAGCACGGCCACCATGGTCCCCCGATGGGCGAGGAGTCACCCCGGACGCCACACCACGAGAGGAGAACGCGACGCGCGTGCGGCGGCATCTGCCCGAGAGGAACTGGCCGCTGGTAATGGAGACGTCAGCCTCCTCACGAATCCGTATCACATATTGCAAGCTTATGCGTTATTGAAGTAAATGTGAACAGTAGATCTTGATGGTAGTAATGCTGAAACATAGGTGATAGGATTTGGAAGGGCGTGATCATGGGCCCACCTGACGGGCATCTCACCTCACTCCGCACCTCAACAAGCGTAACTCCACGGGCAACGAAGACGTCCGAGTGCGCCAACACGATCCGGTTGGGCGGGCAGCGCTGAACGACGGACTGGAGCCCCCGGCCGAGCGCCTCCGGCTCGGACAGGTGGTACGGGAGCGCGTTCCGACCGTGATGGCTTCGACCGGGTGACGAGCGAGCGGGCCTTCAGGACACCAGCTAGCCACAGAGGGGGCAGGTCGAACCGCACGGGCCTCCATCCACCTGCCGTCACTCTGCGATTCACGCTCTCCTCGCCACTCCCAGCTTCCCCACAACTAAAGACCAATCGACGCAATGTCCCCGCTTGTCCGCATCGGTGTGCTCGTCGCCTCGGCGCTGCTGGCGTCTACCGCCGACGCCCACGGTCGGCTCGGCTTGCCGATGCCAACGTTCATCGCGTCGTCCAAGGGCAAGGAGCACTTTGCTGCGTACGGCGTGTACGGCGCCAAGAACCCGCCGGCGCAGAGCTACGCGGCCTCGATGAGCGAGGCCGACCAGAAGCGGCGCGAGCAGACGTTCACGGCCAACTTCAAGAAGAACGGCTTCACGAGTCTCCGCCAATGGATCATGGACAACCAGGTGGCGATCCAGTACGAGGGCCGCCCCGCCGGCGGCACGCCGCAGTGCGGGTACTCGGACCCGAACGGCGCCCCGCAGCCGCTGCCGGCGCAGCTCAAGTGGGGCAGCCCGGCGTTCCAGCACCCAGGCCCGTGCGAGGCCTGGTGCGACGACACGATCGTGATGCCGTACCAGGAGAGCTGCAACGCGTACGTCAAGAACGGCGACCTCGCCTACGACAGGGCTGCGTGCACGGGCAAGAAGATGCTGACGTTCTACTACGTGGCCACCCACGTGGCCGAGCCGTTCCAGGTGTACACCAACTGCGTGCCGCTCCAGGGCGTCGACTCCCAAGCCAGCTCCGGCTCCGGCTCCGACCTCCGCGTCTCCCAAGCCGACCTCTGCGTCGCCCAAGCCGACGTCCGCGACCCCTAAGTCGACGACTGTGGGGCCGGCCAACTCGGCCGTGCAGCGGCCGGTGCCGCCGAAGGCTGGGTCGCGCAAGTGTGTTCGTCTTGGCGCTTAATGGTGGATGTGGTCTTCGCGAACGCGTGGCGTGGCGAGCCCCCCCCCCCCCCCCCCCCCC
>JAMFLL010001907.1:0-12487 GCA_027475725.1 Pythium rhizo-oryzae | reverse complement strand
GCGACCGTGATGATGAACGTCGTAAAGTACGAGGACACGGCGTCGGCCACGCTCTGGCTCGCGCACTTGGACGACTGCGCCTCGTCCACGAGGTGCACGATACGCGCGAGCATCGACTCGTTGATCGTGTGCGTCACGCGCACCACCAGCACGCCCTGCGCGTTGATCGTGCCGCCGATCACGGCCGCGCCGACCTCCTTGACCACCTTGCGGGACTCGCCCGTGACCATCGACTCGTCCACGGAGCTCGCGCCCTCGACCACGACGCCGTCCGTGGGCACGCGCGCGCCCGGGAGCACCTTGAGCAGGTCGCCGCGCTCCACGAGCAGCACGTCGATGTACGACTCGCGGTTCTCCTTGGGCTCGAGCAGGATCGCGGTCTTGGCCTGGATCTTGAGCAGCGCGTCGACGCTGTGGGCGGCCTTGGCCTTGACGATCTTCTCGATGTATCGCCCGAGCAGGATGAGCGAGATGAGCAGCGCCGTGACCTCGAAAAACGTCTCATCGAGCGCGCCGGCGGGCGCCGGTGGTAGCAGCTGCAGCACGCGCAGCGTGACGGTCACAATCGAGAACACGTAGGCCAAAAAGGCGCTGAGCGAGATGAGCACGTCCATGGTCACGCGCGAGCCGAAGCGAAGCGCCAGGAACGCGCTCTCGTGGATCGGGAACGCGACGATGAACAAAATGGGCGTCGCGCACACAAAGCCCACGAGGTTCTGCCAGCTGAGACCGGGCACGAGCTCGCTCGCCACGGCCGCGCGCACGTCCGCGGCGAGCAGCGGCGCGATGTACTCGACGAACAGCACGGGCGCCGAGAGCACGCAGCTCCAGAGCAGGTAGGACGCGAACTTGGCGGCCTCCTCTTCCTCGGACTCGACCGCGTGCGGCCGCGGCGCCGACGCCTGCACGTGGAAGCCGCCCATGGCCGCCGAGAGCTTCCGTACGAGCGTGCGCGCGCCGAGCACGTCCGGGTCGTACTCGACCAGCACGCTGTTCTGGCCGGCGGTCGCGAGGTCCACGGTCTTGGCGTGCTGGTGGTGTGCGTACTCGCGCACGACCGCGGCGAGCGACTCGCTGGGCAGCGGCGCCGCCGAGAAGCCGAGCGTCGTGACCAGCGCCTCGATGGCCTCGGGCGAGAGCGCGGACGGGTCGTAGTCCACGGCGCCGCGGCTAGTGAGCAGGCTCACGTTCACGCCGAAGACGCCCGGCTGCTCGGTGAGGAAGGCCTCGATGCGCGTGCAGCAGCCGCTGCAGGTCATGCCGCCGATGCTCAGGCGCAGCGTCTCGACGCGCACGCCGCCGCGCATCGACGGCGTCGCGGCGCGCGACGGCAGCAAGTTCTCGCGGTCCGACTTGGGTGCGCGCACGCGGTCCGAGAGCGTGATGATCGTGGGCGGCGCCGCGGAGGACGCCTTGCTGCTGGTGCCGCAGCTGCTGGTGGCGCCGCCGGAGGAGGAGGAGGAGGAGGAGGAGGAGGAGGAGGACGCGCAGCACGACTTGACCTGCTTGGCGGGCGCGACGAGGATCGGCGTGGGCGCGCAGCACGCGTCCGCCACGCCGTCGGCGTCCTGCCCGTTCGAGCAGCAGCCTCCGCTGTCCGCCACCTCCGCCTTTGCGGGAGAAGGAGGCGGAGGAGCGAGCGCGGGGGCCGCGGAGGACACGAGCAGAGACGGCTCCTCGCCGCAGCAGCCCTTGGCACAGGACGGCTCCGCTTGCGTCACCTTCCCGTTCAAGCTGATGGTCTTCACGGGCTCAACTGGCGCCGCGGGTTCTCCGCTCGCTCCTCCTCCACAGCAGCCCTTGGACGCGCATCCGCTCGCCTCCTCCGGCTCCGCTGCGACCGCCTCCTCCTCCTCCACCACGTCGTCACCGCAGCAACTCTTGGCGCACGACGACGCCGGCGCCTCCGCACGCACTGATCCGTTCCCATTCATCTCGATTGGCGCTTCAGCTTGTTCGCCTCCTCCGCCACAGCAGCCGTTGGACGCACATCCGTTCTCCTCCGCCTCCTCGCTCTCCGCGGGGAGCTCCGCTGGATTCATCACAACCTCCTCCTCCAGTGTCGGTTTCTTCAGGGAACATTCCGCTCCAGCGCCGCTCGACGACGCGGTACCATTCCCCGCGCCCGCAGTCGGCTCCGCGTCCCCATGAGTTGACGCGACAACCGGAGATTCGTCAACGGCGGAGAGTGCTTGCTCCTCCTCCTTCAGCGCCTCCCCTCCCACAGGGCCCTCCGCTGCGCCCGCCGCGTTCTTGTTCTTCTTCGCCGCCGACTTCTTCTTGCGCGCCATGCCGTTCCTTGATCCGCGCTCCGCTCAACTTTGATCTCCGCTCCGCTCGAGAGTTTGATCTCCGCTCTCTTTCGCCGTTCCCTCCTCTTCGACACACGCGACGAGTCCCGTGTCGAAGCACAAGCACGGCGCACACCCACAATCCAGGCAGCCGGCCGCGCGGACGGAAGGAAAACAGACGAGACAAAAAAGAGGAGCGGAGGAGGAGCGCAACGCTCAAAAGACGAGGAATTAAATCATTCAATTGGATTGGAGCGATTTCTCCACCTGTAATTGGATTGAGGCAATCCACTTATAAGTGGATCTGTGACCTGGTCACATGAGCGCTTAGAGAGCGGAGCCCCACCGGAGCGTAGCGGAGGTCGGGGGCGCGGCGCGTAGCGCGGATTACATGCACTAGACAAGGAGGTTCTATCTATTTTGGAGCACCGGAGCGAAGCGGAGGTCGCGATTAGGGAGCGCTCTAGCGCAGCGCAGCGGAGCGGGCGCGGCTTAGCGCCTCGCCGCGATCAGCGGCGATACAAACTCTAAACAGAATCCAATTAGGCGTTTTCGTAAGTGGATTGCCTCAGTCCACTTACATCCGGAGAAATCGCTCCAATCCAATTAAATGATTTAATTCCTCCTCAAAAGACTGAAGTTTCCCGCATAGGTACGTACCCGCTTGAAGCGTACCTGACAAAGCGCACCTAACGGGTTCCCGGATGCGTACTTAGGACTTGTTGCCAAACGTACTAGCAGTTCGCAAGATCTGCAGCACCATGCAGCACCTGGGCAAGCTCGGGCTCGCGATCTCCACGGACGCAGGCGCGCTGCCGCCGTCCGCGGCACTGGCATCGGGCGCGACCAACGCAGCGCCGTCCCCTCCTCCGCCACCTCCTCCGCCTGCGCCGCCGGTTTTCAGCACGCTGCCGTCGCTGAACCCGCCGGCGTACTTTGAGATCGTCGAGCACCGCGTCTATCGGTCCAACAAGTGCGATTCGTCGTCCTTCCCGTTCCTCGCGACGCTGCAGCTCAACACGGTCGTTTATTTGTCGTATGACGAGCTCTCGCGCGAACTCGTGGACTTTTTCAAGGAGAAGGACATCAACGTAATCCACCTGGGCATGAAGTACCGCACGGCCACGCCGTGGAAGGGCATCTCCGAGGGTATGACGAAAGAGGCCATTGAGTGCATCCTGGACGAGCGGCGCCACCCCATCATGGTCATGTGCAAGTACGTATCTGGAGTTATGGAGTGCGCCACTGTTGGCCATGACGAAAGTATTCTCTGACTCTTGAAACTCTGTCGGTTCCCTTTTGTAGAACGGGCGTCCATTTTGCCGGCACCGTGATCGGCTGCCTGCGGCGGCTCCAAAACTGGAGTCTCACCGCCACCATCGACAAGGTATAGCACGCACATGGCGCTTCGTCGTTGTTTGGCTTGTATCTCTGACGCCCTGTTCCATGTCTACAAAACCTAGTATCGTAACCTCGCAAGCAGTGTGAAGACGCGATTCGAGAACGAGCAGTTTATCGAGCTGTTTGACGTCGATCTCGTCACGCTGCCGCAGCAACTGCCGGCGTGGTTTGTGCTCAACCAGCAAATGATGGTGCGATTATCAGTGCTCGTGATGGTCGCTATCATGGAGGTCTAACATGTTTCTGAACAACGTAGGAGGAAGAACGAATCGCGCTCACGCAGGACGAGAGTTTTCCAGGTCTGAAATGCTCTCCGATTATGGCATCGCCGCGGCCGCCAGCGATCGAGTTGCCTCCACCGCCGGTTGATGCAGATGCCACTCAGGTGCCAGCGAAGATTCCTCCGGCGTACCAGCGATACTATTTTGCGGTCCAAGGACCGCTCACGTCGCCGTCAGTGAAGTTCTCAGAGAAGAAGAGTATCATCGGAGATGACGACGATGACTGAGCTGTACCGTCTATTTAAGAGCCAAATGCCAGTAACGGATCCTGCGAGCGAAGTCGTTGATTCATTGCTGTGTGTATGTCTGTGAGTTATAGAGGTCTCATACTCGGTGAGCTCGCAATGTCGAAGCCCACCCGTCCGATCAGTTTCAGCTACTTAGAGACGCGCTTACGTCAGGTCCTGCGTGGCATCCGTCTCGCCCACGATGCTTTCCTTGACCTTCAAGAGGATCGAGATCTTCCAGGGCTCGATCTTGGAGATCGTGTCGAACTGGTAGACAGCGTCCGAGAACGCATCGCCGTTGAAGTTCTCGTACGCCTGGAACATAGCCTGGACACAGAAACAATCCGCGTCAGTCGTCCTCGTTTCCCACACAGTAGAAGCATCCGAGAAGCTGAGCGACGCACCTGAATGAACTTGCCCTCGCGGCTGTCGCCAAACGTGTAGTCGATCTCCTGGTACTCCTGGAACTTCATCTGCACGAGCACGAGATCGCTGGTAGCGAGCGCGCAGATGCCGGCGTTCAGCAAGTGGTTCTTCGCGTTGAACTTGAGCAGGTTCGAGTCCATCGAGGCCTTGGCGATGCTCTCATAGATCTCCATCGCCGCGTCGTATCGCTCGAGCTGCGCCGAGAACTGCGCGACCTTGAGCAGCATGTTGTTGGCAGACGACTGCTGGTTCTCGCCCGAGAAGTAGTCGGCGGCCTGGCGGTAGGCCTCAAGCGCGTCTTCCTTGTTGTCCTGGCCCTCGTAGACCTCAGCGATCTGCTTCTGCAGCTTGGCCGCGTTGGAGAAGCGGCCAGCCTCGCACAGCATCGCGATCGCCGTCTTGAAGTATTCAATCGAGTCCTGCGGGTGCGCCTTGGCCATGGCCTCGCCGGCATTCTGGTAGAACTGCGCGGCGCGGGAGCTCTCCTTGAGCTTCATCTGCAAGGTCCCATACAAACACAATCCCAGCGAATCAGATTCTCATGTCCATAGGTCACCTTGACGCGTGCCAAACAGCCCAAACGCACCTGGCACTCGGCGCACTTGGCGTACGCGTCCGCCGCCTCCTGCCCTGTTCACCACAACCAGCATCCATCACCGTCAGCGCTTCCTTGCCTCCTCCCACTACGAAATCGCACAAAACGACGTACATTTCCGCGCGACCTTGTACTGGTTGCCGGCCTTCTCGAAGAGGTCGCTCGCGTCCTCGTACTTCTGCGAGCCCGAGCCGAACGAGAAGAACGAGGTCTTCTTCAGCGCCTTCTGCGCCTGCGCGTAGTAGTCCGCGGCCTTGGCCTCCGCCGACATCTCTCCGCCTTAGTGGTACTTCGTGTCTGGTTGTCGAGTGCGGCGCCGCTGTCGCCGTGCTCCGTTTCGCCTTTACTTGCTAATCTTACGTCGCCGTTTCCCCTTCTTCACACAGACAACGGCGAGAAGGAAGGCGGGATACACTTGCGGGGCAAAGGGGGTACGGGGATACGGAGCGGAAACATGTGTAACCCACCAGCAGGACCCTATTGGCGTGCGCCACATCAGTTTGAAGCAGTAGCTAAAAACTGTTTCCAGACTTCAAATCGTGTTTAGGTATTTGACGATATGTGGGTACATGTCCCACTTCAACGTCAAATCAAGGGAACAGGAACGTTTTTTGCTTCCCGCATCCGTGCGGCTTGGCAAGAAGAAAGCGGGAGAAGACGTGTGAAACGAAACATAGACCCCAACCAATGCATTCATCCCACACATTACCATATGATGTTTTTGTGCGTATGGCATCTCACTGCTCGCCCGTGATGCGCATCTTGATGCGCAGCAGAATGGAAATTCGCCACGGTTCGAGTCGAGACACTGAATCAAATCCATAAACAGCATCGGCAAAAGCCTCGCTGTCGCCGATCTCGTAGGCGAGTACGAGTTGCTGTTGACCAAGCAAGCTTATCAAGACGATACAAGAGCTGCGTACGCGACGGCCAAGCGTACCTGAAGGAATTGACCTTCTCGGCTGCCGTCAAACGCGCTGTGTACCTCATGGTACTGCTGCAGTTTGTTGTGCACCATAGATAGATCGCCTAACGCGAGCGCACAAATGCCGGCGCTCAAGAGGTGATCATTGACGTCGTGGGGCGCGTTCGAATGCTTCGCCGCATCTGCGATACCCTCGAAGGTCTCGATCGCAGCTTCGGACCGTCCCTGAAGCGCTGATAGCTGTGCCACCTTCAGTCGTATGTTTGTTGCGGACGACTCGTCCCCTTCTTGCGCGAAATACTCAGCGGCCTGGCAATAGGCCTTGCACGCCTCCTCGCTTTTGTCTTGGTCTTCTAGCAGCTTACCAAGCTGGCCCAGCGACTCAGCGGCATCTCTCACTCGACCGGCAGCAATTTGCAGCCGCGCCTCTGTCTCAAGACGATCGATGGATTCTGGATATTGCGGGCAAAGAGCATTCCGATGTCAGTTGGTCATTGTTCGCCGAATCTCGACCCAAACGAAAACAAAACGCGATTAGTGGGGTAATGTACCTTGCAGGCGCATGGAGAACGTGGTCGATGTCCGCATTTATAGTGAGTGTCCGATTTCAATTTGTCGTGTGAGAGCAAGTTCAGCTCTCGTCTCGTAAAAATGTTGCAAAGTCGAGGTTTTTGTCCAGCTTCCTGATGGGTTCGTGACTACACTTCACGTACCCAGGTGAGACTATCGTGTGTCAAATACACGCGCACCAACCCACCGCCACCACCTCAGCACACTGCATATCCATAACAGTTTCAATTTGTTTGTACTCATGTTCGAGCCGACACGTAAAAAAAGAGAAGAGAGAGAGGGCTACACGTAGAACCGTGTGGGGTTCTGCTTCCTCTCGTCGTGCATCTCCTGTCCGCTTAGAACTTCTTGGTCTGGAGGTACTCCTTGACCTTGGGCGACTCGTTCACCTGGTTGAAGATGCGGATTACGTTGGGGAAGCTGTCGACCCACGTGGTCGGGATGCCGCTGAGGTTGCCGGCCTTGAGGCCCAGCACGACGCCGTGGAGCGCGAGGTCCGCGACCGTGAGCTCGGCGCCGACAGCGTGCTCTCCGCCCCACGCGGCCACGCGCTTGTCAGCACCGGCGAGCTGTTTGCCAATGGCACCCTCGAGCAACGCCTGGCGGGCCGCGAGCTGCGCCTCGGGCTCCATGCGGTAGGTGGGGAACATGGCGTTGTAGAAGTCGTCCACGAGGCAGAGCATCTCGTCGATGCGCAGCGCGAGCATGGCGTCGTTGACCGGGTAGAGGCCCGTGAGGCTGCCGGCGTAGCGCAGGATGGGCAGCGACTGCGAGATGACGTCGCCGTTGACCTCGAGCACGGGCACCTGGCCGAACGGCAGGCTCTCGCGGCGGCGCTCGAACTCGTCGCGGTCGATGCGCTCGTCCTCGAACTCGAAGCCGCCGAGGTGGAGCGCGAGGCGGATGGGCGACGCGCGGCCAGCGCCGGCAAAGTACGTGAGCTTGAGCTTGGGCGTGACGTTGCGCGGCGTGGCGTACCACTCCTTGACCTTCTGGTGCTCGCGGATCTTGTCGGCCGCGGCGTTGACGTGCGCGTAGCCGTCGGTCACGGTCGTGGGCACGTGGTCCAGCACGCCGTTCTTCATGATGCGCACGAAGCAGAAGATCGCAACCTCGTGGATGAACACGTCGCCCGCGGCCTGGAAGACCGGGTACTCCTTCATCTTGGCGAGGCGCGCGTCCACGCGCGTGAGGTAGCGCGGGAGGATCTCGTTCGCGAGCTGCTCGCGGAGCGCCTTTTTCTTCTCCGGGTCCTTCTCGTGGAACGACGGGCCCATCTTCTCCTGGAGCTCGTCAAAGATGCTGAGGATCTCGTCCACCTTGAGCGCCGCGAGCGCGTCGTTGGCCGGGTACAGGTTCGCGAGGCGGCCGGCGTAGCGGAGCAGCGCCTGCGACTGCGCGAGCACCTGGCCGTCCACCTCGAGCACGGGCGCCTGGCCGAACGGGAACGAGGCCTTGCGCGCGCCGAACTGCTCGTACGACAGGCGCTCGTCCTCGAACGGCACGTCGCCGATCGTGAACGCCAGGCGCACCATCTCGGCGCGGCCGGCGGCGTTGAAGTAGACGAGCTTGAGCTTGGGGAAGGTGGACATGGTAAGTGGGTGGTCGGGTGCCGTCGAGAGAGCGACTTGAAGAATGAGCTTCTGGAATCTCGTGGTGGCAGTGTGGCGCCACTGGCACGGCGCTGCCGGTGGCACGGTGGCAGTGCCACCACGCAATCCCAGCGGCGGAAAGATGCCTTTTGGCACGGGCATCAGATCACGCAATCTTCAACGATGTCCCATACGATAGTGTGGACACACCATATTTGAATCCATGGCGTGGACCACATGAAGCGTCGATTACGTGGGCGTCAGTCGACCGGGGGAACGGCTCCAAAGGGAACGAAGGAAAGAAAGGGAAGAAGAGGAAAAAAGCGATCCCAAAATCCCGGAAAGCGGGGGCGACTTCTTGCCCTGCATCTCTCTGCGTTGACGATGACGACGGCGGCGCGCAAGGGCTTTGACATGGCGGTGCACGTCAAGTACCTCCTGAGTCTGAAGAACAAGAAGGAGGACTTTGAGTCGTGCATGACCGAGCACATGCGCATCAGCGGCATGTACTGGGGCGTCGGCGCCATGGCGCTGCTGGGCCACGAGGCCGACATGGGGCCCGAGGAGATCGTCGCGTGGATCCTGCAGTGTCAGCACCCGGACGGCGGCTTCGGCGGCAACGTGGGCCACGACCGCCACTTGCTGTACACGCTCCACGCGCTGCTCACGCTCGCGATGCTGAACGCGCTCGACCGCATCGACGCCGACAAAACGGCGCGGTACGTCGCGGGGCTGCAGCAGCCCGACGGATCGTTCGGCGGCGACGAGTGGTGCGAGATCGACACCAAGTTCACGTACTGTGCGCTTTCGGCGCTGTCGATCCTCAAGCGCAAGGACCTCGTGGACGTACCCAAGGCCATGGCGTACGTACACTCGTGCGGCAACTTCGACGGCGGCTTTGGCAACATTCCCGGTGCGTACTCTTGTTTCGCGGGTGTGCTCTACTTAGGGCTGACTGTTTATGCATGACGTTGTGATCAGGTTGCGAGTCCCACGGAGGCCACATCTTCACGGCCGCCGGTGCACTGTCCATGGGGCATGCCGTGTCACAGGTAGGAAGATCTCAATAACCTCCTTGATTCGGTATGGAGAGGAAGTCTGACACAAGAGCTCTCTTTCCCCGTAGTATGTGGATGACGAGCTACTTGGCTGGTGGCTGTGCGAGCGCCAGTGCGACTCGGGAGGGCTCAACGGCCGCCCGGAGAAACAGGCCGATGTGTGCTACAGCTGGTGGAACATTGCGAGTCTCATTATGATCGGCAAGCTCGACTGGATCAACAAGGAGAAGCTCGTCGACTACATTTTGGACTGCCAGGACCTCGAGGACGGCGGTATCGCTGACCGCCCGGGCAATGTCGCTGATGTGTTCCACACGTTCTTCGGTATCTGCGGCCTCATCATGCTCGGGTACTTCGAGCGTGAGAAGGCCAACCACCCTGAGTATGAGCAGATCCGAAACGTGCACCCGGTGTACGCTCTCCCCACGGACGTGACCGAGAAGCTAGAGCTCGCGGCTGAGATCTTGCCACCCGCACAGAACGCATAGTCACAGTACCAAATCAAGCTGTGGAGAAAAAAACTGCAGTATTGGTTGTATGTAATCGTCGTTTTCCTTCCTCTTCAAAACCGAAGGGAATTGCGTTCCTCTAGTGAAAGAGACCGAGATCTACGGAAGGAGCCAACGATCGGGCTGGAACCTGCATACCGGGATCTTTCAAGTGGTTGAATCACTTATAATTCCATCGGAGTAGCTTCTTCGACGACGATAGGGAACGCCTCAAACTTCGAGCTCAGCACGCCTGCAACACAAAATGCCAAACACAAGGTCAATTTCAAACTCGTTTTCGTGCGACACATGCACGATCAACGTACGGGTAGCACCGCGAGGGATGTTGGTGACGATGTCCCGCTTGATCTGCGAGCGGAGGTCGGCAACGCTGTTGGGCGTAATCGAGTTGATGTCCTGAACGACTTCAACAGCACCGTTGACGCGCTTGATGATCGTGATGTCCACATTGCTGCCCGAGCCCAGATCGTTCCAGACACCAGCAAGAATGGCATCCTGCACGAGCTTCTTCGCCTCGGCTTCAGTCAGGTTGTCCTTGTAGCCGTGCTCGAAGACCGACATGGCCGCCAAGCTACCCGAGCCCATCGTCACGAACGGCAACTTGTCCGTGCTACAGAAAGACACAGATACGATCAACACACTGCAACAAACAGCGGAGTCTTCACACAGGGAAGGCGTCGTACCTGCCGTGCGGGTACACAGTGTACAGGTGCGGGCCAGTGCAGTCCACACCACCGAGCACCAACGCCGCCGACACGTAGCCCTGGTACTGGAAGAGCATGCGCTTGAGCAGCGTCATGGCCGTCGACACGCGCGACTCAGTGTCCGTGTTCTGTGAAACGTCGAGCATAGAAGAAGGCAGTCAGCGAGCGTGGACGGGTTGAGAACGAGCCTGGACAAAATTCTCGCGTACCAATCGGTGGAGCTCGAGCTGCGAGGAGATCAGGGCTATAACCAATCAATACATAGAGAATAATCAGCCAGTCAGCCTTTGTTGCAATGGTGTTTCCGTAGCACGGCATGATACGGATGGAAACGCACCGGTCGTGTTCTCCGTGTCGGCCGCCGTGCCGGCACCGCAGCAGTAGATGTTGGGCGCGATGTAGTGGATCTTCTCACAGTTCTTGTCCATCACCTACTCGCAGCGTGGGCACATAAAGCCCAAAGCCCATCAGCTTGCTGTCCCGCGGCGCAGAAGCAAACAGAAAGAAGATCGGCACGTACCGTGCTGCCGCCAGTCGAGCGCGTATCAGCGCCAAGCACAACGCCATCCTGCAATAAAAAAACCCTCCATGACTCAGCGACTGCGCCACAACCACCACTTATGCCCGCTCGTACCTTGAAGAGCACGCCACAGATCGTCGTGCCCGTCTTCATGGCCTTGATCGCCGGGCCCTTGCCGCCGCCGGCCGCCATGATCAGCTCATTGCGGCGGCAGTTGTCGAAGTTGAAGCCGCCGTGGGTCGCGTCCTCGGCCACGGGGAACGCGTCGCCGAAGGTGTTGAGCGTGCGCCGGAAGTCGGTCATGGTGGCTTGCTGGTGAGAGAGGTCGCGATCGCGTGCTTGGCCTCCTTGGTTCCCCCTTTGGGTTTCCTTTGCGAGATCCGCGAAGATTTCGCTTCCCCTTCAAACTGCATCAAAGCTCTCAATGCGTCAAAAGTCCCCCCTTGCACCCGTAAATACGCATCCACAAGGATCCGCATGGCACAGTTCTCAAATAGGGCACTCACGGTACTCCCAAGAAAAGACCCCTCTTAGATGATATCATTAACTGCAGGTCAAGGTGTCATCGATCCTCTGTTACATGATATACATGAGCCTTTCTATTGGTCAATATTAAACAGTCTACGGGTTTTGATTGGTGGAGGCGTCACCTATCCCGCCTACCTTTAACTGGCCGACGCCCCACAGCTTCGCGACTGCCAGTCATTTCCGCGCATACTCAAAGCAAGTGAGTTCCCTCAATACCAGTCGCCTCGGCACGGCGCCCGCGTTTCCACCTTTATTCCCACCGCCACAGGAAAAGCAGCAACCATGGTAAGTGCCTCGCGCATGAGGCGGCCGACGCTAGGGGGACGGACGAGGACGCCGCGATGGCGGCGCGTTGAACGCGTCACGAGCGAGCGACAGCAACAGCAGCAGCGACCGAGCGAGGCAGCGTCGATGAGATCGCGGATGTGGGCAACAGCGGATCCGCTGGTGCCTGAGCGAACAGCTACGAGACGAGATGGATCAGCTAATACGAGCGTGGAACATCGCATGATCAGTACAGCGTGTCGGGTAGATGCAGCGACACTCGGAAATGCATATCGCAATGTGGTGGGAGAGAACAACTCGCTCAGGCACATATCCCGTCGCGGCGTCATAGTCAGCGAGATCACCATTCAGCAGCCGGTGTATCGCGAAGCAGACGTGACTTGCCTCTGCCCGCGCCTCCCCTCCCCCCCCCGCTCGGCCTGCCAACTACCCCGTGTGAATGAGTCATGAGATTGACTTGCCGTGCTCGTGCTCCTTCTAGTCGCTTGTCATTGGACCCGACTTCCAGCACATTCTCCGTATCCTCAACACCAACGTCGACGGTCGTCGCAAGGTGTGGGTGGCCCTCACGGCCA
>JAMFLL010001906.1:0-12498 GCA_027475725.1 Pythium rhizo-oryzae | reverse complement strand
CGCCGCGCGCAAGGTCGCGTTCGGCGCGCTGCTGGTCGCCGGCTCGTTCTACCTGCTCGTCGGGCTGCTCGGCGCGGTCGCGTTCGACGAGATCAACCCGCTCGCGAGCCTCATGTGGGGCTCCTACACGGGCTGCGGCAACGGCTGGGGCGTCTGCGACGGCACCAACGTCTGGGGCGTGCTCGTGCAGCTCGTGATCCTCGTGTTCCCCGTGGTCAACGTGACCTCGACGTACCCCATGGTCGGCGTCACGGTCGGCGACAACATGCTCATGTCCATGCCCAAGGCGCTCAAGGCGCCGCTGCGCCCCGCCACGGCGCGCAGCGTCTGCCGCCTGCTCGCGGCCGTCCCGCCGCTCGTCCTCGCGTTCATCTTCAAGAAGCTCGACACGATCTTCGCCGTCTCCGGGCTCTTTGGCTTCTTGCTCGGGCTCTCGATCCCGTGCTGGTTCCAGGTCGTGGGCTCGCGCTACTGCCAGCGCGTCTGGGGCTTCTCGGGCGCGTCCATCACGCCGTTCACGCAGCCGTTCATCAGTTCGATCCCGTTCGCCACGACGTACTTGGTGATCACTTTTGGCATCTTGGGCGTCGCCATCGCCACGCTCAACGGCTAAGCAAACGAAGGCACGTAGAGCGGCCCCCCGTAGTAGTAGAGATCCAGGACGAGGCCGGTAGCACGAACGTCCGTTCTGATGTCTCCTCGTCACTTCCCATCAGTTTTGACGCGTCAAATTGAAAATGATATTTCGATGAACTCGCTGAACTATCGTCAATCATGCATCACAGCATATTCCGCGCCCATTTCAGCGGAAAGTCAAAAACTGGTCTCCCATGGTTGGGACAATGGTACGCTGGTTCTCAGCTGTTGCTTTCCATGTTTGATCCGATCTCCTTTCTCGGTGGAAACGAGGAAAGCGAGAGGCTGCCCTATTGCAGAGTGGAAGGGGAGCCAATTCATGGTGGGGCTACGAGTCTCACTTCGCGATTCGCGATCCAGAACACAAGCCACCACCAGCCTCAGCTACGCTCCTCTCGTCCCAGCCGCCATGAAGTTCTCCACGATCCTCGCGACTGCCGCCTGTATGGCCATTGGCCTCGCCAGTGCCGCCGACGTCTCCCCTGCCAAGACGTACACGGAGACCGAGATGCCGTCGCCCGACCAGGCGCTCCAGGCCGTCCACGAGATCGACCTGCCGCCCAACGTCAAGCTCACGGGGTCTACGGAGCCCATCCAAATGACGACTAACAAGGAAGGCGACCACGCCATCACCATCGCCGACACCACCAATCACGAGTTCTGGGGCGGCGGCTGGGGCGGTCTCGGCTGGGGTGGCTGGGGTGGCTGGGGCGGTTGGGGCGGCTTTGGTCCCTACCGCTTCGGCTACTCGTGCGGTGGCCTCGGTGGCTGGGCGTACCCGTTGGGCTTCTGGAACACGTTTGGTGCGGGCATCTGGGGCGGCGGGTGCGGTCTCGGTATCCCGTACGGCGGTCTCTTCTACTGCTAAGCAAGTCAGCCCCGGTACGCAGGTCCCACCTGGCGGGTCACTTCAGTCGCTGCTGACCAGTGCGTCAGTGCCGATTGACTGGGCGAATGCATTTTGAACTTCAATACATTTCATTTGATCACGGGTGCCTTTGCATCGAATCTCATCGGGGCATCATGTCGAAAGAAACGATGGGTAGCCGTGTGGATGGACCATCCTTTATGCTTTCTCACGTGCGGTTTTGTGTTTGACTGTCGAACAACTTGCTGTTTCGTCGCTCGCATGTCGAATCACCTCGACCTGTACAGAAAGATGATAATGGTGGGCAGGGGGAATGCAATTTCGACGAGCCGCAAGACCCAATTACTCGACGTGCGATGTGATGTGCGGGAACGAGCACCATTCCTTATCATGTTTCGACCAGGAGCATATTTCGCCTCGCTTGATGTCCTCCCCATCACTCTCAGTGCGCGTCGCCGACTCACGCGGTCTTAATTCACGGAAACCTCGCGGATCGAAGAGCAGAAACGGCCGAGCGCCCGGCTCGATCCTGCACGTGCCGAACCAGTCGAACAAAATCACTTCGCCATTCGCGATCAAGCACCCAACCCTCCTCGAACTACTCTACCAGTCTCCTCCCAGCGGCCATGAAGTTCTCCGCGATCCTCGCGACGGCCGTCTGCATGGTCATCGGCCTCGCCAATGCCGCTGACGTCTCCAACGTGGCCGCCGCGCAGAGCCAGATCCAAGAGGCTACGATGCCCACGCCAGACCAGGCGCTCCAGGCCGTCCGGGCTCTCCAGCTCCCTGACGGCGTCAAGCTCATGGGCACGACAGAACCGATCCAGATGACGACCAACAAGGAAGGCGACCACGCCATCACGATTGTGTTTGCTGGTGTCGGCAGTACCAAGCACGAGTTCTGGGGCGGCGGCTGGGGCGGTCTCGGCTGGGGCGGCTGGGGTGGCTGGGGCGGTTGGGGCGGCTTTGGACCCTACCGCTTTGGCTACTCGTGCGGTGGCCTCGGTGGCTGGGCGTACCCGTTGGGCTTCTGGAACACGTTTGGTGCGGGCATCTGGGGCGGTGGGTGCGGTCTTGGTATCCCGTACGGCGGTCTCTTCTACTGCTAGGCAAGCCGGCCCTAAGGCACGGGCACCTACTAGTGGTGGGTCACCTGCATCGCTGCTGATCAGCTCGGAGGCGACGAACACTTTGCGTACCCTGAGCGAATGCATTTCAAACCTCAATACATCTCATTCGATCGCGAGAATCTTTGGTGTGAGCCTGCCTCATCAGGATGTTTTTGTTTACGAACTGTGGACGGTGCGTGGAACCCCAGTACTCGGGACAAGAAGCTCAAGCAAGATCCTTGGATGCACATGCAGGTGCGCTTCCTGTTCTGGCTCTCGCTTCAATACATATCGACGCGCTGAAGACTGATATCTGAGAGATGATACTGATGGACGGGCAGTTTTGGACGGGTTCACATCACGGCCGACTACTCGATGTGATGTGCGAGGACGAGCACCATTCCTCGCTTACACGGAGACAAGAGCCCTGGTGGATGCTCTCCGTATCACTCTCAGCGCAAATCGCGGACACGCGCGGTCACAATTCCCCAAGATCTCGCGCATTGGAGACGCCAAAGAAAAGACCAGCGCCGGGATCCTTGCTTGATCGAACGGACCCGCAGGATCCTCACTTCGCGATTCGCGATCCAGCGCTCAAGCTTCTACCCACCAACCAACCAAACAGCCTTCCAGTCTTAATCTTCCTCACCAACCATGAAGCTCTTCACGATGCTCGCGACAGCTGCCTGTGTCGCCATCAGCCTCGCCAACGCCGCTGATGTCTCTGCCGCCACCGTGGCCATCCCTCAGGTCCAGGAGACCGAGGCTGCTGCCATGCCCACGCCCGATCAGGCGCTCCAGGCCGTCCGGGCTCTCCAGCTCCCTGACGGCGTCAAGCTCGTGGGCACGACCGAGCCCATCCAGATGACGGCCAACAAGGAAGGCGACCACACCATCACGATCGCCGACACCACCAAGCACGAGTTCTGGGGCGGCGGCTGGGGCGGTCTCGGCTGGGGCGGCTGGGGTGGCTGGGGCGGTTGGGGCGGCTTTGGACCCTACCGCTTTGGCTACTCGTGCGGTGGCCTCGGTGGCTGGGCGTACCCGTTGGGCTTCTGGAACACGTTTGGCGCGGGTATCTGGGGCGGCGGGTGTGGTCTTGGTATCCCCTATGGCGGTCTCTTCTACTGTTAAGCAAGTAGGACCCTTGGACAAAGAATGGGGAGAGCCAGGTGAGTTAGTTCCATCGCTGCTGACCTGCCAGTGAGGATTTGCTGGCAACATTGGCTCTGCTCCTCCCTGGGCTATGCACTTCGAAGCTGAATACATTTCACATGATCACGAAAATGTCTTCAGGAGCACTTCACGTGGGAACTGTTGGCAGTGGATGGAATCTCTTTCCGTGGAAGATGAGAAATGTCCGAGGCCCGGAAGGCAAACGCAGGTGAGTCCTTCAGTTTGACTCTTGTTTTCTCTTCCCGCCCACTTCAAGGACCTCGTCCTCCGTGCGTCGAGGCTCAGTAAACTTCGCGCCAATTTGGGACTAGTACGGAACCGTCTTTCACCTCACTTGCTGAGAATGCACACCTGCAGTGTAGCTTGGCTCGCCGTCGGTACATCCGACGGTTGTGCGTTCCCGCCGTCTCCTGGTGATCGTGCCTCGTCCCGGAGGTGGATTCTCGCCGTCGCAGAAGACCTGGCCAGTTCCAATTTGGCTCCAATCCGGAGGATTGATCATGGAGATAAAAAATGCCTGACCACGGGCCGACACTACCCCCTACTGTCGCCAGCGACATGGTCAAAGACTGGTCCGCTGACTCGCGCGCCTCCACGTTCTTGAAGCTCCAATGGTTCGACCGCGACGTCCTACCCCAGGTGCGATCACTCATCGTCCGCCTTTCCATCCACCGGTCTCGCAACGTGGCGCGCACCCTCCGGGAGGCCGTGGCGGTCTGATTCGCCGTGAGCTGCTGTCGTACGTTTGCTCGACTGCTCTTCGAGTCGGCCGCCATGGCGCCGAAGTTCAGCCGCTTGAACTATCTGGAGCTGACTGTCAAGGTGCCGGTGTCCACAAAGCCGTCCATCCGTCAGGTGCAAGCGTGCGCGAAAGAGCTGATGAGCCAGCTTCGTTGGCTGCTGGACAAGCACCACGACGAACTTCGCCAGCTTGAGGTTTGGCATATCCACACGACGGACGAGGGAGTCGTTTGCTCACTCGATGACAACGATGAGCTCGTCCGAGTGTCCGCTCATCACAAAGATGCGCAGGCACTTTCCCCGTTTTGATGCCGCCACGGCACGGGCAGCAAACGAGTTCCTCCGGTGCTGTGCGCGCAGCAGCTCGCCCGCCGCACTCCTGGATGCCGCCGCACGGCAGCTCGTGGTAGACTTTGTCGGCTCCGGTGTGGAGGCGTTCAAACTTGGCTGTTCGCTCAACGGGGTGGTCTTGCTGGACGGAAGAGTGCACCGGTCCTATTAGCTTGTCAGATCGTTTGCATTTGGAGAGATTCTTCCTGGACGGATCCAAAAATGTGACTCCACGGTGTACTCGATGTTGAAGGCCCGCGTCGTGGTGGTGGCGACGTCACTGAAGTCTGATGGCGAGACGGGGTCGGACTTGGTAGGAGCCATCAATTGCGTTGCTGGGAGATGCCACGATACCGAGGCGCATCAAGTCCGACTCCACTCGTCATTCTCGGTGAACTCGAGGAAAAGTCGCCATAAGAACCACTCCTAGGGCCCCACGTAGACTGAAAGGCTGAACTCCGCAGGCAACCTCACTTCGCAATCCGCGTTCCCAAGCTCAAGATCCCTCCAACCAGACATGAAGTTCTCTACGATCCTCGCGACCGCCGCCTGCGTGGCTATCGGGCTCGCCAACGCCGCTGATGTCGCTGCCGCCACCGTGGCCATCCCTCAGGCCCAGGAGACCGAGGCTGCTGCCATGCCCACGCCCGATCAGGCGCTCCAGGCCGTCCGGGCTCTCCAGCTCCCTGACGGCGTCAAGCTCGTGGGCACGACCGAGCCCATCCAGATGACGGCCAACAAGGAAGGCGACCACACCATCACGATCGCCGACACCACCAAGCACGAGTTCTGGGGCGGCGGCTGGGGCGGTCTCGGCTGGGGCGGCTGGGGTGGCTGGGGCGGTTGGGGCGGCTTTGGACCCTACCGCTTTGGCTACTCGTGCGGTGGCCTCGGTGGCTGGGCGTACCCGTTGGGCTTCTGGAACACGTTTGGTGCGGGCATCTGGGGCGGTGGGTGTGGCCTCGGTATCCCCTATGGCGGTCTCTTCTACTGCTAAGCAGCCACAGGCACGACCGCTTCCAGATACCATCGTCGGCCCTTCCAGTTCACGGTACACACACACATCTGGTCGACTAGCGACGGATATGTCATTCGAGAGATGCCGCTGCCGCGGTCTCTTTGGCCTGGCTACGACGTCGCTGACTTGGTGACTCCAGCCGATGCGGCCTTACGATCTAACAAGCACACATCCGATTTGCATGAGTTCACTTGATCTGAATTGATCTCACCTTGATACTATGCGATCTGTACCCGAGAAGGTTGATCGTGATTGGAAGCGTGCTGGCCCTGTTCATTTGTGACCCAACGCCGGTGCCACGCACATCTTACCATGCATGTTGTGTGCTGTATTTACCGTAGATCGGTTCTCCTCCTGTTTTCGTTTTCTCTTGTGAACAACCGGTGCGTTGCTGGGAGGGGTCTCTCTGCCTTGATCTATCTTGCCCACCATACCGAAACAGCTAATCGTCCATTGAAGATGACGCCACTTCGGTGACCTTGCGCCCAGACCCACGCGACGGCATCTGGAAATCACCCAGCAGACCGAGTCCGTCGCTCGTGTTACTGCTGCTGCCTCCGCCACCGCCTCCGCCGCCACCGCCTCGGCGTCCTCGCCCCCGTCGTTCACCGCGAGGCTGATCGTCCGAGTCGTCTCCTCCACGGTTGCGACCGCCTCCTCCTCCACCTCGAGCGTACGGGTGCGATCGCGAGCTGCTCTGGCGTTGACGCGACTGCTGCGAGTTGAAGTCACGATGGCCGCGGCCACGCTGCTGCGGGTGCGAGCGGCGCTCGTGGTACTTCTTGTTCTTCTCCGGCGGGAAGTCGTCCGAGGTCGCACGGCGCAAAAGCAGTCGCCACTTCTTCGACGCAGGCTGGGTCGCGCTGCCCACCTCCTTACCATATCGCCACTGCGAACGGTTGAAGCTCTCGTCGGGCGTCTCCGTCGGTTCGCTTGTGGTAGCTGGTACCGCGGCGGATGCCTCAGCGGGTGCCGAGGGATCCAAATCGCCATCCATGTCGACGTCCATATCCGTGTTGGCACTAGGCTCAGCAGCAGTCTCAGCAGGGGCAGCGTCGGCGACGGTAGCCATCTCCCCGTCATTGTTTTGCGGCTTCCTCGTCTTGAGCATTTGCGGCGGCACTTCCTCGCTCAGCGCGATCAGCGCGCGGCCCGCCGTTCCAGCGTCTTCAAACACGACCGTACACGAGCTGTCGTTGATCCACTCCACGTACCACGGACCGTAGCCCGCGAAGTACTCCATCACGTCGTTCGTGCGCACTTGCTGGAAACGGTCGTCGAGCGAGTACACGTGGATCGCGTCGTCGCGGAACTCGACCATGGTGTCGGTCTTGACGTCGCAGCGCTCCTCGCGCACTTTGCGCGTCGCCGGTTTCAGGTTCATGCCGCCCGCGGCGCTCAGCTTCGGGTTCGCGTCCGGGTCGAGGCCAAACTTGATCGCACGCTCGCGCAGCTTCTGCTTCTCGGCCTCGCGCGCGACCCATTCCTCCTGGGTCACGCCCTCCACAAGCGCACGCGCCGACTCGGTCGAGAACTGGACGCCAAACTGCGGCATGTCGAAGCGCTTCATGCGCGCCTCGCGCTTGGCAGTCTCGCTGTCGCTCGCGAGATCAAAGCCCGTCGTAAAACCACGCTCGGTCGCGCCTGTGCGCTGGAGACGGCGGATGATCTTGGGGTCCAGGAACTTCTTGAGGTCGGGCGCGACAAACTCGCCGCCGAACCGCTCGATACGGCGCTGGATGAGCTCGCACTCGCGTTCGTACAGTGCGCGCTGCTCGGCCGTGAGCAGATCTTCGTCGCCGTACGGGTCTCCGCGCACGATCAAGCGGGGTGTCCACTGCTCCACGGGCAGCGTCTCAGGAACAAACTCGAGCTTGAGGTTCCGGACGGTAGCGGGCTGGTTCCATGTCGTCAGCGCGACCTGGTGAACGCCGATCGGGTCCTTCGGGTCCGCGCACCGCACGAGCGGGTCCACGCCGACCTGCTGGCCGATGCCGGCGGTCACCACGCCCTGCTGGACCACGATCCAGTACGGCAGGAACTTTTCGCCCGAAAGCGTGCGGCCGGCAAACACGTTCGTGAGCTCGAGCTCCTTGGCGGCGCCGGCCACGTACTTGCGCACGGTGACCTCGGTGTTGCCGCTGAAGCCGAGCGCGAGCTCGTAGCGCCACTGCGGCTTGACGTGGTGCGCCGGCGCGAAGCCGATGCGGAGATCCTCCTTGGCGGTGGCTTCGAACTGCACGATCAGCGCGCCCTGCGGGCCCGAGACCTCGGCGGCTGGCTCAGCCTCGCCCTCACCTTCCGCGGGCGCAGCGGCGGGCGCCGCGGGCGTCTCCACGCTGTTGCGCCAGCCCTTGTAGCGCCCGAAGAGCGCGCCCAGCGTCACCACGTCCGTCTCCATGTCGCCCATGGTGATGGCGCGAGTGTGTTTTTCCGTGTTGTGTTGATACAGCGGATCGTTACATAGGACAAGAGGGGGGAAACCTGTTGCATCACCCATTCACCCATGTTTGGAGCTCTTCGGGTGACCGGGTGTTCGATTTGACCATCACTGTACGGTTCCTAACAGCTGTGACAGTCGGTCTCAGCAACTGGATCGTGTCGCAGATCACTTAACCGGTTCTGTGTTTTTTGCTCTGGAGGAAGCGACACTCGAAGAAGTGCGATCCAGAGCAAGACAGCACCAAGCGTCTTCTGTTGTGCGCGCTCATAACCGTACGCGACGACCAGCGCGACAAGCGATTCAACAAACCTCCGAACCCCCACCCGACAAAGCAAAGCACCACGATGGCCAAGCGCGCAGTGCGAACAGTCCAGTCGTTCATCCACGGCAAGGCGGCGCCGGCCGCGCGCGCCAACGCGCCGGCGTTCACGCTGCTCAACGCCGCGACCGCACAGCCCGAGACGCAGTTCCAGGGCGTGGACGCCGCGCAAGTGGGCGAGGCCGTGGACTCGGCGCGGGAGGCGCAGCGCGACTGGGCCAAGATGACGCCGGCGCAGCGCGGCGCGATCCTGCGGCGCGCGGCTGACATTCTCGTCAGCAAGAACCAGCACATCGCCGAGCTCGAGTCGGTGGACACGGGCCGGCCCATCGCCGAGACCACGATCGTGGACATCCAGAGTGCCGTGGACTGCCTCAACTACTACGGCGGTGTGGCGCCGTCGGTCGGCGGCCAGCACCTCGATATGCCTGGCGGTAGCTTTTCGTACACGCGTCGCGAACCGCTGGGCGTGACCGCCGGCATTGGTGCGTGGAACTACCCGCTGCAGAGCGCTGCGTGGAAGTCGGCGCCGGCGCTCGCGTTCGGCAACTCGATGGTCTTCAAGCCCTCGGAGGAGACGCCGCTGTCGGCGCTGCAGCTCGCGGAGGCGTACATCGAGGCCGGTGTGCCGCCTGGCGTGTTCAACGTCGTGCTGGGCGCCGGCGAGACAGGCGACGCGCTCGTGACCCACCGTGACGTGTCCAAGGTCTCTTTCACGGGGTCCGTGGGCACGGGCAAGCGCGTGTACGCGCGCGCCGCGGAGTCGCTCAAGAAGGTCACGATGGAGCTCGGCGGCAAGTCGCCGCTGATCGTGTTCGAGGACGCCGACCTCGAGCAGGCCGTGAGCGGCGCGATGATGGCCAACTGGTACTCGTCCGGCCAAGTGTGCTCGAACGGCACGCGCGTGTTCGTGCACCGCAAGCTCTTCGACGCGTTCGTGAAGCGGCTCCACGAGCGCACGCTCAAGATGCGCATCGGCGACCCGCTGGACCCGTCGACCGACATTGGGCCCATGATCACGGAGAAGCACATGCTCAAGGTGATGGAGTACATTGAAGCGGGCAAGCAAGGCGGCGCGACGCTGCTCCCCGGCGGCGGCGAGCGCATCGTGCCCGGCGGGAACAGCGCGTTTAAGGACGGCTTCTTCTTGACGCCGGCGATCTTCACGGACTGCCGCGATGACATGACGATCGTGAAGGAAGAGGTGTTCGGTATGCTCATGAGCGTGCTCGTGTTTGACGACGAAGATGAAGTCGTCGCGCGCGCGAACGACACGCCGTTTGGCCTGTCGGGCGGCGTGTTCACAAAGGACATCACGCGCGCCCATCGCGTCGTCGCGAACCTCAAGGTTGGTACGTCGTGGATCAACAACTACAACCTGGCGCCGGTCGAGACGCCCTGGGGCGGTTACAAGATGTCGGGCATTGGTCGCGAGAACGGCGCGGCCGGTGTGGAGGCCTGGACACAGCTCAAGTCGGTGTACGTCGAGATGGACGAGGTGTGGTGCCCATACCCTGTGTAGACAACGATGAGTCCCATCCATCAATCGCGGTGGGGAGAACAAAGGACTCGAGTGAGAAGCATGCAATATATGTAGCCTTAGACTGATACCCTCGCCGTCACGCGTTCAGGCCCACGCCAGGATCCAAGATGTCGGAGACGACTGCAGTGGGATAGCGACCCGCTTAGCAGTAGAAGAGACCGCCGTACGGGATACCGAGACCGCACCCGCCGCCCCAGATGCCCGCACCAAACGTGTTCCAGAAGCCCAACGGGTACGTCCAGCCACCGAGGCCACCGCACGAGTAGCCGAAGCGGTAGGGTCCAAAGCCGCCCCAACCGCCCCAGCCACCCCAGCCGCCCCAGCCGAGACCGCCCCAGCCGCCGCCCCAGAACTCGTGATTGGTGGTGTCGGCGATGGTGATGGCGTGGTCGCCTTCCTTGTTGGTCGTCATCTGGATGGGCTCCGTAGACCCCGTGAGCTTGACGTTGGGCGGCAGGTCGATCTCGTGGACGGCCTGGAGCGCCTGGTCGGGCGACGGCATCTCGGTCTCCGTGTACGTCTTGGCAGGGGAGACGTCGGCGGCGTTGGCGAGGCTGACGGCCATGCACGCGGCCGTTGCGAGGATCGCGGAGAACTTCATGGCTGGTTGGAACTGACTTGATCTCGAGATCGCGAATTGCGGAGTGCGCTTGCCTGTGAGGTGTGCCTTCTGCTCTGTGGGCCGCTCAGGAGCGGTTCTCGAGAGCTCGTTTCCACGAATCGACCAAGAAAGCGGATCAGAGCTTTCGGGGCAAGCGTTTTGATGGGCTTCACTTTCCTAGGATCATCACGCCAGCCGAGGCGACTTCAATCACGCGTACTGCAGCTTCAACTCGATAACAGCGTGTTTACAAACCATTACGACGGTCACAAACCCACCCAAGTACCCTTCTCTCTCCAACTACGTGCAAATCCAGGACGCGGCTCATGGGTCATGATCCAAGTGCCAAGGTACACGTGCCGGTAGAGTTGACCGTCCATCAGTACTGTACGGTGGAGCCGACAGCCCAGCCAAAGGATTCGCGCAGGAAACGCTCGAGATGGCGCATCGGAAGCGCTCTGTCCCTCTTGCCGTATTCGTGTTCCGTCGGCCAGTAGAGGATCACTTGCGGAAACGACCCGACGGTGTGTGTTGTCTGGCGCCTGATCAAGAAACTTACACACGGAAGCGACACCGAGCGCTGCCAGAACTCGGGGTTCTCATCAAACGCGAACACGCGGCAGCCACTCATGGCGAACCAGACTCCCACCGCCTCTCGGAGCGTGCGTGCCGCATTCGGAGACCGATCCGAGGAGAGGCGTAGGATCAGCGATCGCATCTGGGGATGGACGTCGCTGTGGAACCGTACCAGCTTGAAGACCGTTGAGACACGCGAGTCGGCAGCCCAGTCTTTGACGATGTCGCGGGCGACCGCGGGGGCCAGCGTAGATCCGAGACCGACCATCTACTGCTCGGGGTGGGTTGTCCGAACGAAGGCCGAATCGGAACTGGCAGGGTCGATCGTCTATGACGACGGATATTTCACGGTCCGGGACGAGGCCTCACGAGCAAGCAGTGAGAACCAACGGTCGGGTGTACTTACGCCGAACTTGGCTGGAAGATGACAGCACCGTCCAATGGACGCAGGCAACCAACGCTGCCAGTGACCGCAAGCGCCGACTAATTCCTGCACGCGTTGCCGCACAGCAGCATCGAGTCGCTCAACAGGGGAGCCAAATACGTTGACATTGCAGGTAAAGAAGCGCGCTTCGCCTGGACAACCGCGGCGTCCACACACGAAACGCGCCGGCGCATTGATGCGATTTTGGGCGCGATCAGCGGGCGCAAATCTCTTTCGCCGATTCAGGAAACGCTCCGCCATCCTTTGTGTGGCGCAGTCAGATCTCGAGCAGAGCCCGATGGTGAGGTGGCTCTCAGCACTCATCGGAGCTGAGCCAACACCTCGTCGGCGAATGCTCCCAACTGGGGGAGAATGCCTACCACGGTCCTGAGTTCAAGTCGGCAGAAGTGCATATTTTTACACCTGAGGTGCAGACTACTTTAGTGGTAGGTGCCGGCAGTGGTCTCAACTGGGCCATAATTGCTCATCAACGAAGAGGCACGAGCCACTGACAGTGACCGCATTTTTATGTGTGGATAGGTATTCGTTGAGCCCAAAAACGTACCGTGGTAGTAACAGTGCCGTGCGGAGCCCGGTGAAGCTCTGGATCTATCATGGTTGATGTGGTTCCACCTGCGGAAGAAGGCGGGGACTACCGGTGTCGCGGTCTGCAAGGCGTACAAGAGGACGAATCGAAGCATATTGCATGGCTGC
>JAMFLL010001904.1:0-12504 GCA_027475725.1 Pythium rhizo-oryzae | reverse complement strand
ACCCAGTTGTATGGGAAAGTGTCCGCCATTGTTGTCGCTACTGTTGGGCCGCTGCGGTCGTTCTGCTGTTGCTTGATCCACGAATGAGAATCCTAGCCAGCGACGTCCTAATGCACGGCGGTGCAGAGGTTTGCAAGGGACCCCAGTCCCGTGGCGTGTGTGTCCCTATGCGCCACTCATGTGTGGACGCGAACGCATGGCCTGAGCCTTTCGCTCGCACTGCTGATAGGCATAGGGTATCCACTGCGTCAGCCAATGGGCTGAGGGGTTGGTGGATTCGTGGCAACGGCTGTGGAGATTGCGGTTCTTTCGTTGGGGGAACTCGAGCAGACTTGGACTTTCCTGTTACGCACTGGAGTTGGGAGGTTGTCGCTGGATTTTGGAGTATCTCTTTTGGATTTGGGAGCTGTCTCATACGTAGCTCGCCGGTTGAAGACGTCTGCGAATCATGACACAGGGGTACTGGTTCTCCTCCCAGATCTTGCACGAACACTTGCGCCCTTCAATGTCCACAACACGATATGTTCCGTTCTTGCGCTGGACTTCAAAAAGTGTGTCGTTTCCGGGGACCACTGTTCTCGTCTTCGCCTGCTTCCAATTTTGCTTCAACTTGGTGTCCACCCATTACACCAGAACGCCTCTCATGCCCTCGAACCGAAATCGCAGCCTCGCCATTCGCTCCATGGTTCGACGCGTGACGTGCACCAACACAGCAAAGTGAGACATCACTCGCTCCTTCTCTATCCAGTTGTTCATGGACTCGGCTGCATTGGAAGGCACAATCCCGTATCGAGGTACGGGAAATCTTGCTGTCACCCACTTGGACATGTCGCTGTCAATCAAGTAATCCGGCACCTCGGGATGCGATTCATGAATCGTTGCAAGCATCTCTGTGACCTTATCCGATATGGCTGCCTTCGCGAGATCGTTGATCTCTTTGCTCAGGTTGATGTGGTAGCGGCTCTGTACGTTGCGCTTGATGTGAACGGAGCAGTACGAATGATGAGCCGCGGGCAGTTTCTCTTTCACAGCAGGTATGAGACCTTTCTCTCGGTCGCTCACGACCACGAGGTTGCTCATCGAGGTCGTGTGAGGTAACGCTTCCGTCACTGCCTTCAGGAACCAGCTCCAGTCATCCCCGTTCTCCTCTCTGTTGGCATTCCCGAAGCCAGCGATAAGAATGTCGAAATTGCCGGTGATGACAGAAGCCACGTACATCGTTCCCTTCTCCTCGGTCTTCAAGTAGCATACGTCGAGGGCAAGCACGGGCAACGCGTGTTGAAGCACGGTGTCGAACGCGTGATGGACGATGCAGGCTCTCTTGAAGCGCTCTTCTTCGTCACGCTCGAATCTTGTGACCGTTCCGGGATTGGCAACTTTCATTCGCTCTAGCCAGTCCTTGATCAGCTTGAAGCTCTCGCGACCGTAGAGACGGGTACGCTCGAGCACTTCCGCGCGTGCTCTCCACACCACATATTACATGATCGTCAACTGGTGCTTGTTGAGGACATGCTTCTTGGTATCATCGGCAGTCGCTTTGTTCCCCGTCTCTTGCATGAGTGCTTCGACGATGGGACGCAGAACAGCCTGTGACACAGTTGACGTGCTCCGCTTCGGTCTCTATCCTTCTCAACGAATTCAAGCAAGTGCTCGTTGGTGATGGACGTGATCGTGACAGCCGTTTCGGCGCCTCCATCTCGTGTCTTGCGCTTGTACGCGTGAAGGACGAAAGGGCAATCAACATGCTCCGCACACACGACCTTCAGCTTCGTCTTTGCGTTAGTTGGCTTCCGGTTGCCACAGTCAATTGCAGCAAAATGACTGTCCACCGCCCTTCTCAGGTCTGCCATGGTTTCATACGTCTTTCCCACCACGAGCTCGTCGTCGCTGTCCTCCATGGCACACGACCTCGGCTTCCTTTGTCGCTGCTCTTCGAGAAGTGGTCCGCGGGCAGAGCAATGGCCGGGTCAGGACAGACTACGTGCGAGGGCGGGAGGGCGGACCAAAAACAGACATCTAAACATGGTGTTCATTATCTGGGTGCTGATTAGTAATGACCTGCCGTATGGGAGGCGTTTGGGTACTGATTTGTAAGGGTTTGGTAGAGAGGGTACTGATTAGCAACTTTTGGTTAACTTTGGGTACCGATCTGCAATTTCCCCATAATTCCTGAGCCTGGGGAACAAACCGCTCAGTTATCCACATACTCCACTTTTGTCATTTGCTACCACTTTTGTCACAAATATTCGAAGTGCCCCACTATTGTGTAAAATGCGACCCATGCTCAGATCCAGAATCTGGATCTGAGCGTGGGTCGCATTTTCTGGATTCCAGACAGACTTGTCTGTCCCGCATCCACGCATATCAGATCTCCGCTCTTCGATCATTCCGGCTTTGTTCCCCTTCTCGACGTTCTGCCCCCCACCGACACACATCCATCATGAAGCCCACGACGCTGCTCTCGCTCGCCGCCGCGCTCATCGCCGCCGCGTCCACCGGCGCCGACGCCACCGCCAACGGCGCGCTGCGCGTCACCATCCACCACGAGAAGACTGCGGCCACGCACAGCGCACCGGCGGCGGTGTCGAACGCCAAGAAGTTCGCCAAGCTCGCGCACATGAAGGCGACGCCGTGGGAGTCCGAGCCCAAGGTCAAGGCTGCCAAGTGCGAGGACATGTGCTTCCTCCGTGGCTTCTACACGTTCCAGGAAGGCCGCAACTGCTACTCGCGCCCGACGGATCTGTGCATGCAGTACAAGCTGGGCAAGGTCGCGCTCGAGGCCGTGCTGGTCACCGCCGAGTGCGAGTGCAGCGACGACGGCAGCAGCGCGGCTGGATCGGCCGCCGATGACAGCGACGAGACCGTCGAGCTGCCCACGGACGCGTAGAGCACGCGACTGACTGCCGCGGCCGCTCTCTGTTATCCTCCGTCCACAGCAACACAACATCTCTGATCATAGGACAATACACTCCATGAAGCAGCCACGTTCACTCCTCTCGCGAGGCATGCTTGCCTGCTGTGCCGATGCGCATTTAACTGTGTCGCTGTCGACGCATGATCAGCATCAAACGACGGGATGCTGTTCGCTGGCCTCATCTTTTTTCTTCACTTTCCGGCTGCTGGCTCCGTCCGCCGTGGTGTTTGGTCAAGCAGCGAGCGACTAGACAGGCCGGATATCTCTACAAACGCATACTCGACCGTGTAGCTGCTCCGTATTTCTATAGAAGATTGATCTACAGAACCTCTTCCTACGCATACACAGCCATAACGGATGCCACACATCGTATCGATTGCGACAGGATCCACTCGTACCGTTTCGCGCCACCGCCAGCCACAAAGAAAAAGAACGCCGCCGTGCGTCGACGGCCTTGGTGCCGATGCGTCGCCGCCGTCCACGCCTCGCCCCCTAAACGGCCCGCCGAGGGGGCGTTGTACCTCTTCGTCCACAGCAGCGTCGTTCCGTTTTCACTTCATTCGCGCTTCCGCCGTCCAGGACCCAAGATGCCGACGCCCTCCAAGCCCAGCGAGCGCTCGTCGCTCATGGCCGACGGCGCCAAGGACCGCAGCTTCTCCATGGACATCGAGCAGCCTCCGTCCGCGGCCGCGGACCGCACTGGTCGCCGCGGCGCGTCTGGCCTGGTCGTGCGCGCGCGCCGCCTTGGGCTCTGCTCCTGGGGCGCGCTTGCCACGCTGCTGTGGATCGTGCTCGCGGTACTCTACTGGCACGACCGGTCGCTCGGCGCCGCGGTGTCCGTGCCCCCGGGCGCGACGCTGACGCCCAACCCGCGCTTCGAGCTGAGCTTCGCGTCGGCGGTGCACAGCGGGCCCGTCACTGGCCGCCTCGTGGTCTGCATCGCCAAGAAGAGCGCCGTGGAGGACCCGTTCGGCGAGGACCAGCCGCGCCTGCTCGTCAGCGACTCGGCCGACACACAGCAGGCGTTCGCGGTCGACGTGTTCGACTTCCACGCCGACACTGAGACGCGCGTGGTGAACGCCAGCCACGGCGAAGGCTACCCGGTGCTCTCGCTCCACGACGTGCCCGCCGACGAGTACTGGGTGCAGGCCGTGCTCCACCCGTACGTGTTCTACAACCGCTCGGACGGCCGCAGCCTGTGGCTGCCGGGCATGGACACCTTCGAAACGAGCGACGGCGTGCTGTCGGCTCCCGGCACGCTCTTCAGCCGCCCGCAGCTCGTCAAGTTTGCGCCGCAGAGCGACTTTTCGCTGGCGATGAAGATCGACCAGGTCGTGCCGCCGCTGGCGCCGCTCGCGGCCGACGAGCCCGACTACGACCAGCAGGAGCTGCTCCAGCACGTGCGCTTCCGCAGCACGATCCTGTCCGAGTTCTGGGGCACAGACGTGTACCTCAAGGCCTGGGTGCTGCTGCCGTACAAGTTTTTCGACGCGTCCACGGCGCACATCAAGTACCCGCTGTTCATCTACCAGTCGCACTACAGCCGCGGCTTCGAGTTCGACTACTTGTCGTCGCCGCCCAACGCCACGAGCGAGTCCGTGGACGACCTCTATGGCTTCTACTTGTACTCGAACTGGACCTCGGGCGCACGCGACTCGGCGTTCTTCCAGAAGCGCGGCATCATCGTGCAGCTGCAGCACGCCAACCCGTACTATGACGACTCGTACGCGGTCAACAGCGCCAACATCGGGCCGTACGGGGACGCGATCACGTACGAGTTCCTGCCGTTCATCGAGGCCAAGTTCCGCGGCATCGGTGAAGGCTGGGCGCGCACCATGTACGGCGGCTCGACGGGCGGCTGGGAGTCGCTCGCCGTGCAAGTGTTCTACCCGGACGAATACAACGGCTGCTGGTCGTTCTGCCCGGACTCGTTCGACTTCCGCAAGTTCCAGATCGTGAACCTGCTCGAGGACCCGAACGCATATTACGTTAAGGGCGACTGGACCAAGAAGAACCGCGGCGCGTCACGCGACTACCTGGGCCACATCCGCGAGACCATGGAGCAGGAGAACCACCACGAGCGCCTGCTGGGCTCGCGCGGCCGCTCGGGCGGCCAGTGGGACGTGTGGCAGGCCGTGTACTCGCCCGTGAACGACTCGGACGGGTACCCGGCGGCGATCTGGGACAAGCTCACGGGTGACATCAACCACGACGTGGTGCAGTACTGGGAGGACCACTACGACGTGCGGGTCAAGCTGCAGCGCGAGTGGGAGGAGAAGCAACTGGGCGCCAAGCTCGTCAACAAGATCCACGTGTTCGTGGGCGTGCTGGACAGCTACTACCTGAACGACGGCGCGTACCTGCTCGAGGACTTTCTCGAGAGCACGCGGAATCCGTACTACAACGGCTCGATCGAGTACGGCGTCCACGACGGCAAGGGATTTGAGCACTGCTGGACGGGCAGCTACGACGAGACGCTGAGCATGGCCTGGAACACGCTCAACCAGCGCATGGTGCCCAAGATGGTGGACCACGTCGTGCAGTCGGCGCCGCCCAACGCCACGCTCGACTTTGCGAGCTACTAGATGTTAGATGCGAAGTGACATGGAAAGTCGGAATACACTCATGCACATTGACACCAACCCGGCCAATTTGTATCTTTGATTAGGATATTTCTCGATTTCCTACAGACCACTGCCATATCGCGGAGGCTGTCGTGACGAAACTACTCCCCGTGCTATTCTTGTCGATTCCTTCGTGACTGCGATCGACACCCTGCCGGGCCGCAGCTGACCAGCGTGTTCCTCCCCAGTCTCCTCACCGCGTCGGACGTCCATGCTCAGGGTGCTCACAGAGCCGACACGGATCTCCCCGCGGGGTGCACAATGAAACCGCGTGAAGACGACTCGCCGCACGTGGTCTCGCCCGACGGCGTAGCAGCCGCTCTTTCCGAGACCGAGCGCGATGACGACCAGGTCGCTGCTGCCACTGCAGCCTCCGGAGCCGATGACAAGAAAGATGCCACCGCCACGAGCGAGCCACCCCGATCAGCGAAGACTACAGCATCCCTGCAGCCGCAATCACCGACTCGCGCTCTGCCGCGGACGGGTGCTCTGTACGTCGCTGCCGTCGTGTTGCTCGCACTGCTTTGCCTAGGCTGGACGCTTTGGCTCATGATCCTCACGGCGTCGCCCACAAAGACCGTGAATAACCTCATGGCCACCTCCACCCTGGATTTCGGCGCCTTCTGGCGTCTCAGCGAGCCCCCGAGCGCGGTTATTGGTGTTGGGCTCGCCGGCTTGGCCTGCGTCGTACTCGGATACGTCGCCGTGCTGGTTCAGATTGTCTTCGATGTGGTCAAGCGCGACAAGCGCCAAGAAATGGCGAGCCGCACGACGTCCAGCAGCCGATACAGCGCCAAGGTCAGCGGATACTTGGCCGCGTTTCACGCGGCACAGGAACGCAAGGGTCCCCGATCGAGTGCCCCGAACGAGCGACTCAGCCGCAACTGGTCCGCCGACTTGAAGCGCCGCGCCAGCCAGCTCGCGCTGGACGTGCTGGACCGCGAGAGCAGGACGCGTCGCAACATGGTACGTGATGTGCGTTACCGGAGACCGCCTCCGACGATGAATTCAGGTTCACCTGACGATGTGGCATCCCACGCAGCACTCGCTGATCAAGGTCGCCGACATCGCGATCCAGTGCGTCTTCCTCGGGCAACTCATGGAGAGTGGGATGCCCGCGGCGCTGATCGGCGTCTTCGCGGCGTCCGTCGCGCTCAACGCGCTCAGCGCGGCAGTGATGTTCGCGCTGCCGCGCGACAACATGGGTCGCGCGCAGCTGCTTGCGGACACGGCGTCCGACTTTGTCGTCGCCATGGCTTTCCCCGTGCTCGTGCTCGTGTATGCGCTCACGTCGTTCACCTTCGACCAGACGCTTATGGCCGTCAACGCGCAAATTTTCCCGCCGGCCTTTTTCGAGCGCGTAGCCGCTGTCGTCGCCGATCCCGTCGAGGTGGCCACGGTGCGACGCACGCTCGACTCGCTGCGCATCGACTCGGTGCTCAAGATCTTCACGCGCGTGGGCACGAGTGCTGCGCTCTGCCGACGTTTCTTTGGGCTCGCAGATCTCCTGCGCGCCCACCACGCCGACCTCGCGGCCTTCCCCAACGTGTACCCGAAGCGCCACCGTCCACTGGCCACATTCTTCTTCGCCGTCGCGGTCGCCGTGGTCGTGGTCACGACGGGCAGCGTGCGCTCGTCGGCGGCGGCGTGCGCAATGCACCCCGAGTGCGTGCAGATCGCGCGGCGCTGGATCGTCGGCCGCGACCGCGATGACGCGACCCGCTGCCCGTGCCTCGCGATGATCGACGGCAACACGGCAATCGCGTCCTATGACGAGTGGGACAAGCCGCTCGACCGCAGTGAGAAGCTCGCGCAACTCGCGGCCTCGGGCGATCTCCAGCTCCTGCAGCTCGTGAATCGCGCGCTACCCGCGTTCCCCGAAGAGCTTCGGCGCTGTACAAACCTCCAGCACGTGTGCGTCCCACCCCGCTTATTCATATAGGCTCATGTGTGGCAGACGACGTGAGTCCTGACTCGAACGTATGTGGGTGCCCTTCAGATCGCTGTACTACACGGAGACCTTAGCCGTGCCCGACTGGTTCGCTGAGTTCACGCAACTCGAGTTTCTGTGCGTACTTTCCCCTGCGCTGAATTGACGAGCGCTGACAAGAACCCCACTAACGAGCCGCTTTGCTTCGCCACGCAGCCACGTCGAAGGCAAGTCGCTCGACAAGTCGTTCCAAACGCTGCCCGACGGTCTCTTCGACAACATGCCGGAGCTTACATACTTGCACCTAGCGTCCCAGGCGCTACCAAAGCTGCCGTCGTTCGACGGGCTCACGGAGCTCCGCACTCTGACACTTGGCGCGCTCTTCTTCCTCACGGAGTTGCCCAGCTTCGATCGGCTCCACAGCCTCGAGCGACTCACGGTCGCGGGCGTGCCCCTCATCGAATCCTTTCCAGACCTCGTGCACGTGCGTTCGCTCCAGTCGCTCGCGACGGCCGACCGCGGCTCGTTCTGCTGCAACGGGTACCTCGGCACCGACAAGTGCGATCTCGCGCGCTCGCTGTGCCAGCCGCACCTGCTGGGAGCGCCCGCCGTTACGCAGTGCCTTCCTGCGGACCGCGTCGCGTCCATGGCCACGCGCGCGTACTTTGACAAGTTCCAGTTCAGTGCGTGCTCTGGCGAGGCCGCGCGCCCCGGTGAGTTCAAGCTGTCGCCCACGCCAGAGGAGATGGCGCAGTGCAACGGCACACTGTACCGCGCGTGCGAGGCGCCAGGCGCAGCGCCGGGCACCGAGGCCATGTGCTACAACGCGCGCTGGATGGCCGTCGCGTGCGACCCGAGCCCGTTCCCGATCGCGATGCGGCGCCAGCAGATCGCGCTGGGCCGCGGCGAGCCGTGCGACCCGGCGAACGAGGCGTGGCTGGGCTGCCGCTGAAGTAAAGGCACAGAGTGCGATGCAAACGATTCTCTGTTGTTGAACCCAGCAAACCGGTACCGTAGAGAGCTGTTCACGGTTGAAGTTTCGAGAGAAAACAGCAGCTTGTCCCACTCTTGCTGGCCCTGCACCGCTGGAACCTGATTCTTCCACGACCCCCCATTCCGTGTTTTGAAGATTTGCACGGACGAGGACGAAGATGCTACGCCGTGCCGCGCCGCCGCGCCACATCATGCCTCGCAGCGCGCGTGGGGCGCTTGATCCACGCTCGGTACGCTCGCATCGTCCCGTCCTCCCATAGCGTCGCTAACCTTCCGCGAGCTCACGCACGTACGCACTTTGCGTCATGAACAGGCGTGCTTGACGACCCACTCACGCAGCGCGGCGCCACCGTTGCGTCCGCTTCGTCACGGTGGTATCAGCGCGTTCCTCTGGCGCACGCTCCGGCGGCAGCCCGAGTTCTGGCGGAACGTCGCGGCCGGGGTCTTCGCGCCGGATGCCTCCGCCAGCGACCGCGCCCACATGTTCGCGTGCCTCAACGCGCCGACGCAGACGATCGTCGATCTCCCCGCGTTCCTCGACGGCGCGAGCCGCGCCACGGCGTCTGTTCTCGACGCCGCGCACACCCGCGACTTTGCCGAGTGGCGCGCTGGTCGCCGCGCCATGTCGCCCAGCGCGACGCAGCTCCAGCAGTGGTGCACGCCCGACGCGTTCGACAATCTCCTCTACCACACAGATAGCGACGCGCCTCCTGACGAGATCTCGATCGTCTCGCACGCGTCGCTGTGCCGTGCGGCCTACGATCGCTGCACGCCGTCCGAGCTGGCCACGGACTTCGCGCTGGCCAACCAGGTGGTCGCGCATCGCCCCTGGGCGCTCGGCGCGCACGTCGAGCGGCTGCAGCTCGGCGTCCAAGTTGCCGTCGTCACAACCGCTCCGCCCAGAGAAGGCAGCGCCGAGGACCGATCGCGCCGCGTGTACCACGTGGAGTTCCTCTCGGATGTCTCGACACCGTCGAGCGTGGACTGGCGCGTCGCCGCGATCGAGCGTGTTCGCTAGTCAGTTTACCGTAAGTGAGACCGTCCCCCCAACTTCAAGGTCCAGGGAGATCCTAAAACCACGTAATCCACACTATATATGAGACCATGTGCTCCACACCATTTCTTCCTTTTCCCGCCCATTTTGACTCGCCAGTTTCGATTCTCTCGAGGGCTGATGATGCGAAGCGTGCGCTGCTCGATGGAGGGCGCGTGGGGCGGCGGCGGCTGCGGCGGCGGGAGGGCGCGTGGTGGCGTCGGTGTATCTTCTGTGTGTGCGTGTGGCTGTGGACGGTCGTCTCTCCCGAGAACGCGGCGATGCGTTGGGCGGAACGGAGCACGACGAGGGCGGCATATGTGCTCGCGAGACGAGTGGACCAGAGCGAGTGGCGACGGGTCAACGTGTGCGTCGTGTGTGGCAAGTGAGGAAGAAGAGAAGAGGAGCGAGCGACTTTGGAGCGAGAGGAGACGACAGACACGCGTGCGTGGGACAACGAGGCGAAACGGGATGACCGACGGCGGGTGTCGGCGTGGCGCCTGTGCGCGTCCCGGTCGGCGACGGGCTTCGCTCCGCTGCTTCGTGCTGGTGGCCTGATGGGCTGCCTGTAACCCTAGACAAGTTGGGCGCCGGCTCGCTCTCTTGAGTGAGTCGGTTTGTCCGTTTCTTCGAGCCCAGACGCTGCAGGTTGTCTCCATGAATGCGACGTCCTCGTCCTTCTGCGTGCGGAGGGGCGGGGAAGGCCACTGCGAGAATTCGCGGGCGAGCCGGGAGTTTGTTTGCTCGCCCCTTTCTTTCCTTTTGGGCTCGCTCGCGTGGTCCATGTCGCGGAGACCCAACCTGAGCGCACTGGGACGGCTTCAAAAGGAAAGGAAATGCTGGGGAGGACGAGGTCTTCGCTGGCTGGGTGCGTGGGTGGAGTCGTGTCGCGTCACGTTGGTCTCTCCAATCGCCTATATCGCTCTTGTCCTCGCGCGTCGCGGCGAGTCGTGCTTACCAGCGGCTTTCGATCTCGATCCTTCTCGCCCTCGGTCTCTCTCTTTTTCTCTCGATCTCTCTCGAGGCGTCTATCGATGACGCTTGCCACAGCACCGTGGGTCGTTCTCTGAACGGCCCGCCGCGCCATCTCGTCTTCGATTCCGCTCCTCGTTGGTGCTGTGTCGTTCTCTGATCCTAACTTCTCACAGCGGCGTTCAAGGAAGGAACAAGACGATCACCCGCTCCCGCGCACACTCGCGCTGGCGCTGTTCGTACTCTCTTCGTCGAGTGTTTCTGCCTCCGTCTACCCAATCGCGCGAACGTCCGGACTGCTCCGGGGTGTGCGGCGGATCGGCGTTGTCGGCTTGTCGTCCGACGGGCGGTTGCTTTGTCTTCGGACGGGGCGTCAACGGCCGCTCGTCATGGCGGCAAGAAAGGTTCGTCCTTGTCCGACGGCACTGTTTCCGTCCGAGTCGCCCCGGGCATCGAGCCACGGATCTGACTGGCCCTCCTCGATCATCCATGCGACGTTCTCATCTTGTCTTCACCACCTTACCCACCGGCGGCTGCGTCACTCTTGTTCTTGTTTCATGCAGGTTGCCGTCCCATGCGCCCATGCCAGCAGCACCTCGCCCAGCAGCCGAAGCCGGTGGAACTCTTTCGCCTGCGCAAACTTGCCGTCTGTCTCCACCACGCGCGCCGCGCGTTCGACACACCGCTCTACAATGTCTCGCGCGCTTACCGCCTCGCGTCGCGCCAGTTTGCGTCTCAGGCGATGACGCCGTACCACAAAGCACGTCCAGCGGTGCCACCAACGGCGTACGAGACACCGCCGCCGCATCGCACGCGCCGCGCGAAGCTGTTCCAGCGCTCCTCCGCCCGTGTACAGCTGCGAGTACAAGAAGCGCCGCGCCGCGCGCTGGATGGTCGTCGCGCTCGTCGCCTCGATCGCAAGACGCGCCGCGCGACTCGTTTGCCGACTGCTCGCCGACGTGAGCACGACTCCACCAGCGGGCGGAGCCGCGGCGATGTGCGGGGAAGTTCCAGCTACCAACGTTGACGCTCGCGCTGGAAGACGAAACGACACGCGAGGAGCGATCCTCTCTCGACCCGACGTTCGACTTCGCGGAGCCGCCGCAGGCGCTCGCTTCCGTGGACCGTGACTCGGAGTTCTGTCACCCTTGAGGTCGAATCGACTGCCACGCGCGAACTCGGCGGTCAGCAACTCGACGGAGCTCACGACGCGCGCGGCCTCGCGTGCCACGGACGCGTGGATCTGCTCGACGTCGCCGCGGACCATCGCCAAGTCCCCCTCCAGTTCGGACGCGAGGCGAAGCAACCGAGCCGACGAGGACGGCGACGCGTCCACCGACTCGTCGACAGGAGAGCGTCTACCAGCGTCCGCTGGTGGTTTGGTGAGGTCGCCGCGCGCGTGGAAGCGCTGCGCGACGCGCGCGATCGCCGGGAACGCGTCGTCGGGAGCCATCGTTACGTCTTGGTCAATCGACGCGCCCACCAAGCGTCGCTGTCGCGCCCGTTAGATCCTCAGTTGTCAGTCAGACGTTCTTCGAGCCAGCGACCAATCGATCAAAGAGGGATCGAGCCCTCGTTCTCCACGGCGATCACGACTGACGAGGAGCACTCTCTGCACAACAAACAGCATTACCAAGAGTCTCTGCATTTTCATCTCTACGCCCATGGGCTGGGCGTCGGCCGGTTGGATTTTATCACTACGCTTATAGATACTTGTTCTTCCTCTTCTCATGGGACCACTTGCCTCCTTCCAGGTCTCCGCAGCGCGAGACTGGCATCGCCACGCACTCGACAACAACAACACTCAAACACATCGAACCACCACCAAAACTACACCGCCCGACGGTCTTGGAATCCACGCCCCACTGATGAGCCCGCGGACGAGCCGGACGAGTTGAGCGGGTTGGCGAAGCTCGTCTTGCGACTGCCCGGCGGGCCTGCCGACACGCTCACGCTCACGCTGCGGCGCTCGCGGTGGCGCTCGAGCTCGCGCTGGCGCTCGCTGTCCGAGACCACGGGGCACGACGAGCGCGTGCCC
>JAMFLL010001903.1:0-12513 GCA_027475725.1 Pythium rhizo-oryzae | reverse complement strand
GTCGGGTCGATCGCGCCCTGCTGCAGCTTCTCCATCACGTACTTGAAGTAGCGCTGCACGGGGCACTGGCCCGAGCGCACCGTCAGGTGCTTCATCATGATGTGGCCGACCGGAAAGTGGTTCGCGTACCCGATGTAGTCGGCGATGAGCGACACGTGGCCAAACTTGCGCACGAGGTTCACGCACTCGACGATGATATCCGGCGTGTCGGTCTGCATGCCCAGCGCGCGCTCGACGGTCGAGGTCCACGTCTGCGAGAACCGGAAGCCCGTCGCGTCGATCGCCACGTCCACGCCGCCCTGCGGCAGCAGATCGCGCACCTTGCTCAGCACCTGCTTGCTCGAGAGGTCGCTGCGGTCCACCACCTCGATGCCGAACGCGTCGCGCGCGAGCCGCAGCCGCTCGGGCACGAGGTCGATGCCGATCACGCGCGCCGCGCCCTTGATCTTGGCCCACGCAGCGGCGTACAGCCCGATGGGCCCGAGCCCCCAGATCGCGACCGTGTCGCCCTCGCGCACGCAGCCCATCTCGACCGCGTGGAGCGCCGTGCTGAGCACGTCCGAGACGAACAGCGCCTTCTCGTCGGGCACGTCGTCCGGGATCGCGCAGCAGTTGACGTCCGCGAACGGCACGCGCACAAACTCGGCCTGCGAGCCCGGCACGTTGCCCATCAGCCGCGAGTAGCCGTAGATCGCCGAGGCCGCCGGGCCGCCGTACATCTCCTCAAACAGCTCCGAGTCGTTCGTGCGGTCGCAGCCCGAGAACTCCTGGCGCTGGCAGCGCGCGCACTCGCCGCAGGCGATGTCGAACGCGAGCACCACGCGGTCGCCGGGCTTGAACTTGGTCACGCCGGGCCCCGCCTGGTGCACGACGCCGCAGGCCTCGTGGCCCAGGATGAGCCCCTCGTCCGTGGTGGCCACCTCGCCGCAGTAAATGTGCGAGTCCGAGCCCGAGCAGACCGAGCAGTGCGTGACGCGCACGACCACGTCCTGCGGGTGCGTCACGCGCGGCACGGGCTTGCGCTCGCACGCCACCTCCTTGGCGCTCTTCCACACGATCGCGCGCATCGTCTCGGTGGACGACACGTCCGGCTGCGTCGAGTGCTGCGCCACTTCGTGCTTGCCCAGCATGTCGTCCGCGAGCTTGCCCACCGCGTTGCTGAGCGGCATGGTATTGATAGAGGTCTTGAGTCTGGCGTCGGGGTGGTGGTGTGTGGAGGGAACTTGTCCGAATGGGGAGACCAACGCGTCGGCCGTCGGCGCGGAAACGACGGAGCCTCGCCGGTCGCTTCAACTGCCACAACGCGCGCCACGCGAGAGCCTTCTTGGTACAGTTTGTTCGAGCTCTAAATCGCATAAGAAACCGCATATACCTGTACTGTTTGATACTTTGCTCTCACAATTATAGGTGAATGTGATGGTGTGATTTGATTCTCTCTCTTCTTTTGTATGTATCAGGGGGCGGCTTGGAGCTCAAACAAACTGTAGCAACAACCGACCGTTATGTTGAAGTTGCGCGGGCTGGGCCAGGTCCCTGGGAGCTGTGTTTGAAGAGCCCGGGACCGTCCCGGGCTCTTCAAACACAGCTCCACTCTGATTCTTCCGGACGACGAACGGGTTGTCTCAGCATCTGCTTCGCCAATGGCTGCCGACCGTGGTCGGACACGTTCCCCTCTCGACCACCGATTGTAGGACGAGCTTTTCACCCTCCCAGCTCTGCTGATCCGGCAGCGCTGGAGAAGGCTTCCCTCTAGCGTGCTCGCTTTGACCCAACACACCACTCCCTTGCGAGGGCCTCTCAGTGCCCCCTCTCGGCCAGACTCCGTGCGTGACACAGGCACGTCGTCCCAGCCGTCGGCGGGCCTTTCGCGTCCGGCATGATACCTGTGAAGGAACTGCCCGTTTTCCCCATCTACGTTCTCACCTTGGACGGTCTCACGTGGGACGAGGCCCTGGTTTCCAACCCTCCTGTAGGGATGTAGGATGCACAGGGAGAGTTGAAAGTCAGCGCCTCGTCCCACGTGAGACCGTCAAAGGTGAGACCGTCAAATAGCGCTTCCCGCTCATTCCTTCATTGGCAAGTCACCCCAGAGATCCACGATGATACCGTTTATGGCGCAGACCGAGTCGGACGCGGAGAAGCTGGCGGTGGCGCAGACCGCGTGCGCGCCCAAGTGGTCCCACTCGGAGACCATGCACGCGGTGACGTTCCAGGGCACGTCGCTGCTGCCGGGCGCCGCGCGCGTGGCCGTGGGCGAGCACCCGCGCCCGCTGCTCACGCACGAGCAGGACGTGATCGTGCAGGTGGAGCTCAGCGCCATCTCGGGCTGCGACCTCAACCTGTACTCGGGCGACCTGCCGACCGCCGACAAGGGCGCGATCCTGGGCCACGAGGCCGTGGGCGTCGTGGTCGCGGTCGGCGCGCGCGTGCACAACTTCCGCTCGGGCGACCGCGTGGTCGTCGCGCTGAACGTGGCGTGCGGCGACTGCGCGTTCTGCGCGCGCCGCGAGTTCTCCGAGTGCGACAGCACGAACGACTCGAAGCTCTTTGGCGAGCTCTTTGGCGGCGCGCGCGGCCCGGCCGCGATCCTGGGCTACTCGCGGCTGCTGGGCGGCATCCCGGGCACGCAGGCCGACTACCTGCGCGTGCCGTTCGCCGACGTGAACCTGAGCCACGTGCCGCGCGGCGTGTCGAGCGAGAGCGCGCTGTTTGCCAGCGACGTGCTGGCCTCGGGGCTCCACGCCGTGTACCTGGGCGCAGTGCGCGAGGGCGACGTCGTGGCCGTGTGGGGGCTCGGGCCCGTCGGGCTGCTGGCCGGCAAGTGGGCGAAACTCAAGGGCGCCACGCGCGTGATCGGCGTGGACCGCGTGCCCGAGCGGCTGGCGCTCGCGCGTGAAGCGTTTGGCTTCGAGACGATCGACCGCCGCGGCAAGACGACGCAGCAGGTCGTGGATCGGCTTTTTGAGATGCTGCCGCTGGCCAAGTGCTCGGGCGGCGGCGTGGACGTGGCGATCGAGGCCGCTGGGTTCCGCTACGCGCAGTCGACGACCCACAAGGTGGAGCAGACGCTCGGGCTCGAGACGGACACGGCCGACATCCTCACGGAGATGGCGCTGTGCACGCGCAAGTGCGGCCGCCTGGCGGTCGTGGGCGACTACGTGGGCCCCGCGAACCACTTTCCCATGGGCCACATCATCCAGAAACACCAGCAGCTCAAGGCGGGCTTTGTGCCGGCGCAAAAGTACTTTGCCGAGACGCTGGGCGCGCTGGAGAAGGGGCTGATCGACGTGACGCCCCTGGTGACGCACCGCCTGGCGCTGCAGGACGCGCCGCGCGCGTACGAGAAGCTGTTCCACCAGCAAGACGGGTACATCAAGGTCGTGCTCAAGCACAACGCCGAGCCGTGACGAGACGGGGCGACTGACGGAGCGGCGGCGCGGCCGTGGGCCGGCGAGGTCGACTGGCTGCTGGCGCTGCCGTAAGCGAGAGATGGCAGGGGCGAGGAAGGACATGCATGGGTTTCATTATTTTTAGGTGTGGTTTTAGTTGTACGTGTGGCTGAAAAAAGAAAGAAAGAAAGACAAGCCATGAAGACGTACGTGGGGGGGGCAGAGATCGAGACACAGGGGACCTGCGTGGCCCTACAAGCGACGACGGCGCTGGCGGCGGTTGCCGCCAAAGCCCTGGCCCTGGCCCGGCGCGCCACCGCCCATCATGCCCTGCTGGCCAAAGCCGCCGCCGCCGCCAGCGCCAAAGCCCTGGCCTTGCTGCCCAAAACCGCCACCACCCTGACCAAACTGGCCAAAGCCAGCACCGCCCGCGCCTTGGCCGAACTGGCTGCCGACGCCTTGCTGGCCAAACGCACCTTGGCCGCCAATGTCCTGACCACCAAAGCCCTGACCGCCAAAGCCTTGACCGCCGAAGCCCTGACCACCAAAGCCCTGACCGCCAAAGCCCTGGCCGTTGAGCCCACCGAGCTGTCCTTGGTTGCCGCCAAACCCCTGGCCACCGAGTCCGCCACCGGCGCTGAACTGCCCACCGGGCGCTTGCCCTTGACCGGAGAGACCGAGCGGCGGTTGCTGCTGCTGCTGGTCGGCGGGAGGCCCCTGGTCCTGGCCCTGGTCGCCTCCTGGTTGCTGGCCGAGCGGCGCCTGCCCGGGCTGTTGCTGGTTCTGGTCCGGCTGCTCGGGCTGCTCGGGCGCAGGCACCGACGGCGCCGGCGTCGGGCGCTGCACCTGGCCTGGTATCGTCGGCGCCGGCGTGCGGCCGCTCGGCGCGGGCGTTGGCAGCGGGCGGCCGTTCGGGCCCGTCGGCGCTGGCGTGGGTCGCGTGCTGCAGGCCGCCGTGCCCACGGCCGAGCCGCCGGGCGCACAGGCCGCCGTGCCGACGCTCGCGCCGACGCCGACGGCCGTGGTGGACGAGCCGACGACCGCCGTGTTGGATGTGCCGACGACCGTGTTGGTCTGCGAGGCCACGACCGCGGGCGGCTGCGCGACGGGCACGGCGACCGCAAACGGCTGCGGTACGCCGACGGGCACTGGGACGGGGATCGCGATCCGCTTGACCAGCACCTTGGGGTAGTGTTCTTGCTCGTCGTCTTCCTTATTCTCGGTCGCGTCGGCGCCGCTGGCGAGACGGCGCAGCGTGGCGCGGCGCACGCTGGGCGGATCGCGCGGCGCGACGTCGTGGTCGTGGTCGTCGTGCTGCTTGGCGCCGTCCGTGCCGAGCGCGTTGGCGAGCGCCGCGCCGTGAAGGCAGAGGAAGGCGGCGACGAGGTAGGCGGCGGTCTTCATGGGCGAGAAGCGGTAAAGTCGGTTGTGGTCTGGGGGCGAGGCAAGTTGCCGAGTGAGCTGTGCGAAGGCGGAGCCAAATGCCTGGAAGGGCGCATGGGAATGAGACGAGCGCGAGCAGAAGGCGTGACCGTGTTGTACAGCTCCCGGTGAGGTGGTCGGGAAAGCGCAGCGCGCCGTTGGTGATGGATGACTCGCCGCTCTTCTCCCTCCATCACTCGGACCAGTTGATGAGTGTGATGGAGAAGAACGTCACTTCAATGTAGCCATATTTCCAGCCAAATGTAGCCATATCCACTGCCACTGCCGTTGCGACGAGACCTGGATAAAGCCCCAAGCTGTGATGGAGAACAAACGCCACAGACCCATCCCCAAACAAGGCTATCAGCAACCCATCCCTCGCAACGAGATTGAACACTTTCCGTCCAGTGTGCGTGGCCACCCTCTCTAAACACGGCGAAGCCGCCACTGTTTTCCGTTCGGCAGCAAATTGGAGCTACTGTAGACTGCTGAAAGACCCGACAGTCATGAACATGATACGATAGGTCGGGGTGGCCGGCAGCGGCGCCAAATGAGACCAGCAAGGCATCTCATCAGGATAGGTGCCACCAGCGTCGGCGATGGTTTCGGCGCTGAGGATTAGATTCTCACAAGAGCCACGGCTTTGGCGGCGACGTTGGAACGGCCTGTGCGACGTATCACTGCATGCATTCTCCAACTCCGCAACATCGATTGATCGCGTTTCTCCAACTCGAGTGGATCGCAAAAATTACATTTGGAAATACAAAGGGGGAAGAAAAATGGACTCTAGTGCTGGAACTGTCGCTTGTCGTTGGCCGCGCGCTTGCCGTACGGGTTGTCCGAGCTGAATGCGTGGCCCGAGCGCTGGAACTTGCCGCGCTTGCCGCCCGTGTCGTCGCCGTCGCGGCCGCGCTTGGCGCCCTTGCCGCCGGTCTTGACGGGCAGCGTGACCTTGGGGGGCACCTGGAGACCAAAAGACTTGGCCACGCCCTGGAGGTCCAGACGGGACACGTCGAACAGATTCTTGAGCGAGTGCGACGCGTACGCGAGCAGGTAGCCGCGGTACGCGTCCTTGGCCGACTTGTGCAGGTAGTACACCTTCTCCACGAGCTTCATGAGCTGCGACTCGAGGTTGGCGATCTTACTCGCCGGGAACTCGTACTCGTTCAGCGCGACCTTGGCCGACTTCAGGTACTTGAGGAAGCCCAGCTCGTCCGGCAGCAGCATGAGCAGCGCCTTACCCTTGCCCGTGGCGCCACGCGCCGTACGACCGACACGGTGGATGTACTCGCGCGGATCATCCGGCGGGTCGAACTGGATGATCCAGTCCACGGCCGGGATATCGAGACCACGCGCAGCCACGTCCGTACACAGCAGGATGCCGGTCTTGGCGTTACAGAACTGGAAGAACGTGGTCGTTCGCTTGTTCTGCTTCTGCTTACCGTGGATGTCGAGCACGGGGATGTCGATGTAGTTGAGCAGCTCGCCGTAGAACTTGACGGCGGCGCACGACGAGAAGAAGACCATGACCTTCTTGTTGAGGTTCTTCTTGAGAAACGTGAACAGCAGCATGAAGCGCTTGTCGCTCGGCGTCACGACGTAGCCCTGCTCGAGTGTCGACACGGTCGCCTTGGTGTCCTCCTCCTCAACGCCGACGTACACGGGCTTGTCCTTGATGGACAGACGCGCGAGGTCCTCGACCTTCTTGGTCTGCGTGGCGCTGAAGAGCATGGTCTGGCGCTCCTTCGGGATGCACTTGATGATCTGGCGCATCTCCTCCTCGAAACCAATCGAGAGAATACGATCAGCCTCATCGATCACGAGGATCTGGAGGTTGTGGTACACAAAGCCCTTGGTGTTCTGGAGGTGGTCAAGCAGACGGCCGGGCGTGGAGATGAGAATGTTGACGCCCTTGATGAGCTTCTCGGCCTCGGCGCGGCGGTTGGCGCCGCCCATGACGATGCCGTGCGTCTGCGAGTGGTACTTGCAGATCTCGCGCACGACGCCGTAGATCTGGAGCGCGAGCTCGCGCGTAGGCGAGATCACGATGCAGCCCGTGCCCTTGCGCGTGGTGAACTTGACCTTGTGGAGCAGCTCCACCGACGGGATCAAGAACGACAGCGTCTTACCGGAACCGGTCTTGGCCGCACCCAGCAGGTCTTGGCCCGCGAGCAGCGGGCGAATCGACTGCGACTGGATCTTGGTCATGCGCTTGAAGCCCATGTCCGCGAGCGCCTTGCGCGTCGGCTCGGACAGCGGCAGCGACGCGAACTCCTCGGCTGAGAAGTAGCGCTCGTCCATGTTGTCGTTCACGGCCAGCGCCGTCGCGTCCGCGATCGCCTTCTCCGTCTCTTCGTCCTCCTCCTCGGCGTTCTCCTGCTGCTGCACCGTCTCCTCCTCTTCTTCTTCTTCCTCCTCCTCGTCGCTGCTCTCTGCCTCCTCCTGCGTCTTAGTCGCCGCCGCCTTCACGGGCTGCTTGGCCTCGGCCTTGGCCGCCTTCACGGGCGCCGCCGCGGCCAGCTTCTTGTTGGGCGACGCCGCCGCAGCGGCCGCGGCCGTCGTCGCGCCCTTGGACTTGCGCGCCATGATCTCGACTGCCGCCAATCTCCCCGCTCTTCACCAATCAAACCTCCAAACCGAATGGATGTCGCTTCGCGCTCGAGGTTATCCCAGCCAACGCCAAACGCCAATCTCACCGTTATAAAGACACCGCAACCTCTGGTTTGTGTTGCTAAGCTTGGCATGTATTCTATGCCACTCGTTTGGCTGGTGGTGAAGCAGTTTGTCCACTGAGCTTCTCGAACTGTGCTAATTCATCTCTGATTGGTCGAAATTCCGCACATCTGTGACGCGGTGCGTGTTTCGTGTGGACCACCTCGCCCATCGCCCACAAACACAGCCCACGCCAACTTTTTTTTGTTGGCTGGCCCAACGCACGACCGAACCAACAGGAACCGCACGTCACTAGATCGCTGGAACTCAGCATGCTGCGCCGCACGTCCCGCGCCGGCGCCGTCGCGCTGCGCCGCCTCGCGGCCGCCGAGAAGGCTGGAGGCGTCTTCGTCCCGTCCATGCGCCAGCAAACCCGCGCCATGGGCTTCTTCTCGGACCTGAAGAACCAGCTCAAGGCCGAGATCGACAAGAACGAGGAGCTCAAGAAGTCGTTCGAGGAGATCGAGAAGACCAAGGAACAGTTCAAGAACGTCGAGAAGGCCGCCAAGGAAAAGATTCAGGAGGTGTCCTCGATGACCGAGGAGGCCGCGAAGAAGGTCTCGGAGCAGGCCACCGCCGCGTCCCAGAAGATCAAGGAGTCTTACACGGACGCCTCGGCGGAGGCGAGCGCCAACGCCGGCGAGAAGAAGGACGAAACCGACGAGTCGTCGAGCGACGAAGCGAAGACGGAGGCCTCGGAGCAGAGCGAAGGCGAGGGTGAGAAGGGCGAGCAGAAGCAGGAGCAGGAGGCGGGCGACATGGCCGGTGCCACGGCGTTCGTGAAGAACTTCTTCGCGAAGATCGGTGAGCAAAAGCAGAAGCTGATCAAGCCCAAGTGGAAGGACGAGTGGCGCAGCGCCGCCAAGGAGCTTTTCGGTGGATCGGATGTCCGCACTGTTGATGAGGCGCTTGCGTCGGTGCGCACGCCGTCGCAGCCCAAGCCCAAGACCAACGAGGACGGTGAGCCCATCGAGTACACCGGACCGAGCGCGCTTGTGGCCGTGAAGGAAGACGAGAGCGCCTGGCAAAAGGTGAGCGCGCGATTCCGCGAGGCGCCGATCATCCAGGGCATTCTCGACGCCGCCAAGCAGGCTGCGCGCACGGAGGCAGGCAAGAAGGCGACGCAGACTGCCAAGAAGGCCAAGGACAAGATCAGCGATGCGACGGAGGATGCCCGCGAATTCTGGGAGACCAGTCAGAACCCGTACGTGTGTGCTGGCTGTGTTCTGGTTGACGTGCACAGCGATTGACACTCTTCCGTTGATGCCTGTAGGTGGGTGTACCGACTCTCGTCGCTATACGACGGCTTCTTCGGCGAGACCCCGATGGCTATTGCGATCAAGTATGTGCTTCTGAAATCATCTGCGGTAATCATGATTTCTGAGCTGACATGACTCGATATTACAGGGAGATCCGACGAGCTGAGCCCGATTTCATTCTCGAAGCGTGGAAGGACGTACGTCGCAGCGAGCGTTGTCTTTTCGGATCACGGAAGATGTTGCTGACACGACTTGTGATTGTGTCGCGAATGCACAGAAAATCGAGGCTGTCGTCCTCCCCGGTGTGCTGGAGGCCTTCTTGCGCGGTAACAGCCGCGACCTCAAGAAGTGGTTCGGTGAGGCCGCGTACTCGCGCATCAACATTGCCATTCGCGAGCGCAAGACCGAAGGTGAGCTGCAGGATGTTGTGGTGTACGTCGGTATGCGGGCCTCTTTTTACTAAGCTTTCGCCTTCGCCGTGAACTAGGTCTCGTCATGGATCCGAACGTTCTGAGCATCGACAACGTGGACGTCATCGAAGCGACGGCCGAGGACAAGCAGGCGCCGATCATCCTCGTGCGTTTCCAGGCGCAGCAGATCAACTGCATCCGCAACCGTGAGGGCGAGATCGTGGACGGCGCCGAGGACGAGGTGCTGGCGTACTACTACATCTTCGCCTTCCAACGCGACTACGACGATGAGGAGGAGGCGTTGCGGTGGCGCATCGTCGACCTGCACATGCAGCGTGGAGGCCGGTACTACTAGAGTTGACCGTTCGAGCGAGATGTGGATGGAATAACCCAATAGACTTTGTTACGGTATCCGGATGATCGTATACTATACACTTCAACCTTTTGAGACCATCACTCTCGACACAAAAAGTTGGGGCGGCAAAAAGTGGTGCCGGAAAGGGAAACCAGCTCAAAGGGAAATCTTCGGTGACGGGCGCAAGCGGTAGAACAAGCAGTCGGCTCAGCATGGCAGGAGCGCGCAGGTAAGGACGTCTCGCGGTGCTGGTTGGTGATGTGGCGGTGACGCCGCCGTGTGTAGTCGTGAGAAGAGAGACACCGCGAGTCAGGCGGCGGAACCCGCCGTTGTGGAGGCGAGCGACGAAGAAGAGGAGGACGATGCGCGCTCGTTCGAACCGATCGATCTGCTGCAAGACGCAGGTATCAACGCGACAGATATCGCGAAGCTGAAGGAAGACGGCTTCGTGACGATTGGTCAGCTCTTCCAAGTTTCCCAACGGAAACTATTGGGCGTCAAGGGAATCAGCGAGGCGAAGCTCGACAAGGTGCGACTCGAACCCGATCCTTGTCTGGTCGAGTTAAGGACTAAAGGAGCGCGTGTAGATTCTTCAAGCAGGGAAACGGGTATGACGTGCTCGGCGATGATTCGGCATTGTCGTTTACGCGTTTCTACTCAGCTCATGCCAGACAAGGGGGGCTTTGTGTCGGCGAACACCCTCTATCTCAAGAGCAAGAACAAGCTCTTCATCACGACGGGATCAAAGCGTACGCAGCGGTCGTGGCGATTGTGAGCTGATTTAGGCTGAACTCGAACTCGCTATTTCCATAGAGCTTGATCATGTCCTCGGCGGAGGACTGGAAACGATGTCGCTGACTGAGGTGGGACTACGAGAACATCATGCCGATGGATAACAAGGGATCATCTGACTGCTCTGTCGCTCAGATTCATGGTGAATTTCGGACGGGAAAAACGCAACTGTGCCACACGGTACTGTAACTGAGGTGGTATGATCGCCGCAACCATGCTCATTTCCGCCTTGCGTTTCTAGCTTTGTGTCACGACACAGCTCCCACGTTCACAGGGTGGCGGAGGAGGTACGTGTTATCCCAACGTCCACGAGGATCTTCGTGAGCCTCATTTTAGTAACTTATCGCTACGCGATACGTCAGGAAAAGTTGCGTTTGTTGACACTGAGGGCACGTTCCGACCGGTAAGGAGGTGGCGAGGATGTTTGTTAAACAAATTGAGATAATCGAGGTTGCTGACGGGGCACTGCACTACAGGGACGCGTCGCTGAGATTGCGAAGGAGCGCTACAATCTGGTCAGTGCAAGCACGGGAGCCTTCATCGAACAACCACCTGAAATTACGGCTTGTAAATGAAAGGATCCCGCCGATATTTTAGACAACATCATCGTCGCACGGTAATGATCAGCGTTCCCACCTATGAGCAAGTTTGTATCTAACTTCAGTGTGCATCTTGACTGAGCTTAGAGCACACAGTCACGACGTACAAATGGATCTCGTGGTGAAGCTGGGTGTCCTCTTCGCGGTACACGTGGTCCAAGATGAACTTCAACCACTGCGTTTAGCTCACTTTTTTCCTTTACAGGACCCCGACCAAGGCCCATTTCGTCTTTTGATCATCGATTCTGTCACTGCGTTATTCCGGACCGACTTTTCCGGACGGTACGACGCTCCTGCACAGCTCCTGCTCGATACCAGTTTGCATTCAACTTGAGTGATTTTCAGAGGTGAGCTAAGTGAACGCCAACAGCGGTTGAACCAGCACCTCATTCGACTAGTCAAGCTAGCGGAGGTAAGGAGCAACCAGCCTTTTGTAGATCAACTCTGTTCGCTTATCCATTCGTCGTTGTAGGAGTTCAACATCGCTGTCCTAGTCGTGAATCAAGTCATGGCAGATGCGGGAGCAAGCTCGATGTTCGGACCCGTCATGAAGCCTGTTGGTGAGTATGCAGTTGTCTGGTTTCAAGGACCACAGATTCTTGACATGCTCTTTCATAGGAGGCCATGTGATGTCGCATGCAGTTCACACTCGAGTTCTGGTAAGACTCTCCCTCCCTCTCTCTCTTTCTCTCTCAAGAACAAATGTCTGCCTCGGAAACATTTTTTGTATGACACTGCTCCAACATCCAACAGATGAAAAAGGGGCGAGGTGAAAATCGGATATGGTACGTGCCGTTGCTTCTCGAAAACTGGACGGCGTCAATATTAACCTGCGCATATTGAGTCCGTGCAGCAAGGTTATCGACAGCCCGTGCATGCCAGAAGCGGAGTGCACGATCCAGCTATGCGCTGGTGGTGTCGCAGACTCTGACGAATAGTACAGTGCATCCGAAACTCCGCACACGATCAAGCGGCACATCGCGGGGGAACCATTTACGTCTCAATAAGTTAGTTCATTCCAAGGCCTTCATAAATATGCGAGTTTAGCTCTAAGAAACCTCGATCACATGACCGGCGCGCGTACGACGTCGTTCTTCTCGTCCATTTGCATGTACCAGGTTGTGTTGTACGGCGACCGGACGTGCGGGTTAATGTACTTGAGGCCGATCTCCAGCTCAAAAGGAAGTGCCTGAAGCTGTTCTGCCGTTGGCACATCCAGATTCTGGCGCAGTGTCTGCATGGCGAGGATCAGCAACGACGGCGGCTGGTGGATCATCGTGTAGCGGAAGACGTCGTTGTTGCGCTCGACGCCATTCGAGCCGCCGAAGATGAACATTTGGTCTTCGTGCATGACGGCCGTGTGGAAGTCACGCGCGTCGGGTGTGCCACACTCGTCCTCGTAAATGGTCCACTCGCCCGTCTCGACGTTCAGTTCGCTCATCTCGTTGCGCCGACGGCCCGAGTCGTCGCGGCCGCCAAACATGACCAGACGTTCCGGATGGCGCGAGAGCGGCGCGATCGTGTGGGCGATCCGCGAGTTGGGCATGTTGCCCTTGCACTCGAGCGCGCTCCACG